>CM076576.1:63553863-63808122 GCA_034641835.2 Pinus albicaulis
CTGCTTGCAGAGAAAAAAAAACAAACAACAAATTTGAAAAGCTAAAGTGTCAGAAGGATTCTGATTTTCACTTTATCTTTTCTCTTGACAAATTCTTCTCTTGAAAGTGGCTTATGATACAGCTTCAATCTATGACCATTTACAAGAAAAGTGACCTTCTCTTCATCTATTGTCCTGATTTTTATTTCTCCTTTGTCAAAAATTCTTATAATTTCATATGGCCCAAGCCAATGTGTTTGGAATTTACCTTGAAAATCCTTGAACTTTGAATCAAACAAGAGAGCCCAATCACCTTCTTTGAACTTCTTTTCTTTGGTGTACTTATCATGCCATCTAGTCCTTTTTTGTTGTACTATACTTGTTTTCTGAACTGCATCTTGTCTGATCTCATCCAATTCATTAATCTGCTCCAATCTGTGCTTTTGTGCCTTTGTTAGATCAAGTCCTAGCTGAACTGCCATTTAAAAAGTTTGAATCTGAAACTCTATGGGAAACAAAACTTGTTTTCCATAAACAAGTTCATAAGGAGTATGGCCTGTTGTGCTTCTCCATGTAGTTCTATAGGCTCACAAAGCTTCAGGAAGCCTGTCTGCCCAATCTCTTCTATGCAAATGGACAGTCTTTGTTAGGATCCCTTCAATGACTTTATTGGTAGATTCCACTTGACCATTTGCTTGTGGATGATAGGGAGTAGATTTTATGTGTCTGATTTTGTACCTTTCCATCATTTGTTCCACTAGCCTTGATGTGAATTGAGCTCCTTGATCTGTAACAATTTCCCTTGGGACACCAAAACGAGTAAAAATATCCTCAAAAAGAAAATTAACTATAGATGCTTCAGTAGTAGAAAGTAATGGCTTGGCCTCTACCCATTTGGTAACATAATCAGTGCAAACTAATATATATTTCTTTTGTCTTGATGGAGGACTAATAGGTCCTAAAAAATCTAAAGCCCATTTTTCAAAAGGTTCAATATGTACCTGAGGCTGCAATGGCATCTCACCTGAAGGAGAAGGTTTCCCTACCCTTTGGCAACTGTCACACCTTTTGACATACTCTTTAGTATCTTTAAAAAGGGATGGCCAATAATATCCTAAATGAAGGATCTTATAAGCTTTCCTTTTATCAGCAAAGTGTCCGCCACAAGGTTCATCATGACATGCATCGGAGATCTCGGGCATCTCATTTCACGAACACATCACTCCTAATGATAAAATACGGACCGGATTGGCATAACTCATTAGCAATCCCCATGAATATTTTCACTTTGTCATAAATGATATTTCTTTTGTCTCTTGCATTAATTATTGAAGGAAATTTCCTGAAACTAAATAATTAGCAATGTCATCGAGCAAAGGAGTTTGAGTAGAAATTGAAAAAATATATTCATGGAAATTGATCTTCAAGCTGAGAATTATTGTCTTTGATGTTTTGGAGTCTAGATAGAAATCAGCTACGTATTTTTTGTTTTCAGGACTATCTAGAATGGTAACATTGAATTCTTGTAAAAGTAATAACCATCTTATGAATTTTCCATTAGTAATTGATTTATTCATTAGATATCTAATTGCGAGTGATATGTGTGAACAAAAGTTTCATAGCCTATTATATAGTGTCAGAATTTGTTTATGGCATGAACAACAGCTAAAAAATCTTTTTCAGTTACAGTATAATTTAACTCTGAAGGACTCAAATTTTTACTTGTATAATAGATGGCATAAGGAATCAAGTCTTTTTGTCCCAATATTGATCCTAGAGCTGTATCTGAGGCATCTGTTGAAATATGAAATGGTAACTTCCAGTTAGGTCACCTTAAAATAGGTGCTTCGAAGATTTTTGTTTTCAGGGTCTCAAAGGCTAACTGGCAATCAGGATTCCACTTGAATTCACAATCTTTGGTAAGTAATTGGAAAAGTGGAGATGCTATCTTGGTGAAGTTTTCTATAAACCTTCGATAATATCCTGTAAATCCTAGAAAACTCCTAACATATTTTTGAAAACTTGGAATAGATAAGTTAGAGATGACTTCAACCTTTGACTCATCAACTCTAATCCCATCCCCTGAAATGTGATGTCCTAAAACAATTCTTTTAGTAAACATCATAAAACACTTCTCATGACTAAGTGAAATATTTGCTTCTTTACATCTCTTTAAAAAAATTTCCAAGTTTGTTAAGGCTTCTTCAGATGTGTTTCAATAAACTGTGAAATCATCCATATATACCTCCACACAATCATGTATTAGATCTGAAAATATTCCTAGTACTTCCCTTTGAAATGTTGCAGGTGCATTGCATAATCCAAATGGCAATACTCGGTAAGCATAGGTACCCCAAGGACGGGTAAATGTGGTTTTTGTCTTGATCTTCAAGTGCTACTTGGATTTGATTATAACCACTAAACCCATCTAGAAATGAGAAGTACTTTTTGCCAGCTAATGTATCTAACACTTGATCTATGAAAGGTAAGGGAAAATGGTCTTTACGAGTAGCTTTGTTTAATTCTCAGTAGTCAATACATACCCTCAATTTACCATTTTCTTTGGCACAATTACCAAAGCAGAAACCCACTGACTATATGAAATAGGATAGATAAAGTTGACATTCAACAATTTCTGCAATTCTTCTTTAACAATCTCCCTAAGATTTGGATTCATCCGTCTTTGAGGTTGTCTGATTGGTTTACAATTTTCCTCTATATAGATGTGATGAGTGCAAGTCTTGGGGCTTATCCCTTTCATATCAGTGTACTCCCATTCATATGCAGAAGAATGTCTCTGTAATATCTTGACTAGCACTTCTTGTTGAGATTTCTCTAGGTTCTTGTTTATGTTTAAAGTTTTGCCTAGAAATATCTCAATTGTAGAGCTGCCAAATTTATCCATGGAATAGAGAGACATCTGTCTTGATGATAAAAACTCAATGTTGGATTCTTCTTGAAATTGTTCATGTTTGTATTCCGAAGAGGATTCAAAGTTTTCTAAGGTATTCAGAATCTGGATATCTTCACTAATTTCTGAAATTGTGAAGAGAGGTTGTAAGTCTTCTTCATCCTCTATCCATTGAGTATCATCTAATTCTGTAATTGTTCTTGCTGGAGGAAACAAGGTAAATTTCTTGGTTGAACTACCATCAGAGATGTACATATCACCAGATCTAAAACTAATGAAAGCATCAACTGTAGCTAACCAAGGTCTTCCTAATATAATAGGATGTCCTCCTAGATTATTCTTAGGAGTTGGGATCATAAAATCCACAGGATACTCCCAGGAATCTAGGGACACTGGAATGTCTTCTATTACCCCATCAGGTTTGATCACAAATATGTCTGCTAATTGTAATAATGTGGGTGTAAAAAGAAGATTAGGAAGTTTCAGTCTATCCATGATTTGTCTACTCATGATATTGATTGTTGCTCCTAAATCAATAAGTGTGTTTTGGATCTCAATTCCATTGATGTGTAGTTTAACAACTGGATTTCCTGGGTCTAGATACTTTGGAATAACAATCTTACCCATCATGATATCTACTATTTTTCCTGCCAGTTGAATTTTCTTTATCTCTCTTATTCTTTTTCCTGTTTTCTTCATGCTCAACTCCTTTATTGTATTTGCTAAGATTGGAATTTCCTTGATAGCTTGCAATAATGGGATCTTAATACAAACATTTCTCAGCTTTGAAAGTTTTGTTGAGGAGGGAAATGTGAATATGGTGGATAGGGTGGTGGATACTGATAGTACTGAGAGTATCTTCCATAGGGATTTTGTGCTCTTTGTGCCCAAGTTTGAGATTGATTTTGAAATTGGGGCCAAGGTTGCTGCCAAGAATTCCAATTTGGTAGGGGTTGATTATACAGTTGATCATGGAATCCTTGTGTTTGAGGTCCTTGCCAAGGTCTCCTAGAGACAAAATTGAGAGATTCTGTGGAATTTTTAGGAGTTTCTTCCTAAAAGATAACTTTAAGACCAGGAAGTGAAGGACAGCTCTTGGTCTCATGTTTTTATGAACAAATTACACAGGTCTCTACTACTTTTTCATCCAAAGGGCACTCTCTCAAGGCATGCTTCTTTCTACATTTGGGACAAAAGATTGCTAAGGCATCAGATTCAGTTTTCTGCTTGTTTTGTAACTTAAGGGTGTGTTGTTCACTAAGAGCTCCCCGATATATCCAGTTGGGTGTCAAGCATATGTCCTATTTGCACTATTACTGTTCCCGAAGCAGGATTCTTGCCCTTGCAAGAGCGAGGTCTCTTGGCTTTTATAGTTTAGATTTCCTCTTGAAAGGTTGATACATAATTCGTGCCCCCAGATAATGTGGTAGGGTATCCCCTTTTCCCATCATGTTAGGGATATCTAACCATTCATCCCTAATTTTCTTTAATAAGAGAGCTTTCAAAGTGTCTTGATCTAAGTTTTCCATTTTTTCCCTCTTGATGTTATAGTTAAACCTCTCCAACAAATCTTCCAAATTTTCATCCTCTTTTTGTAACATTTTAAACACTTCCTCCTTATGGTTGACTGGCATACATTAATCCAAATACCTCTCTAGAAATGCTTGTTTCATGTCGTCCCATGTCCTAATAGAACTGTTGATCAAACTCATAAACCATTTTAATGCTGCTCCTTTCAATGTTGAAGGGAATAGTTTAAGTTTTTGAGCATCTTGTAAGTATTCATAGGTTCTACATAGGACTTCAAATTCAAATAGGAATGTTTCAGGGTCTTTATTTTTGAGTCCATAAAAGTTTGGAAGGACAGAGGGTGAAATTTTTTTCATAGTTGCATTGGTTTCTTCATCTACTATAGGAAACCCAAAAGAGCTTCCCATTTCTCTTCTACCTCTTCCTCTGCCTCCTTCTCCTTCTGCACCTCTACCTCCTTCTCCTCTACCTCTACCTCTACCCCCTCCAAATAGTGTGTTTTCTCCATTAAAAACTCCTCCTCCCCCTTCTTCTGCCATAGTTGATTCTTCTGTAGAAGTTGAAAAATTTATGTCCCCAGCAGGGGTCTCAGAATCTTCTTCTAAGACAGGTTCAGTGGATAAAGTGGAAGGTCTTTCTAATGGAATATCTTATCTTAAGTCCTCTGGAAGTCTAGGATCAATAAAGGATGGAATGTGGGTTTGAGTTGAAGGTATGCTGCCTCTTGGTCTTGGTGAAACAAGTGGTGTTCTAGAAATCAAGCTTCTGCTTCTTATGAATCTACCCCTTGAGTCTCTTTCTCTACGCATATCAAAGTTTTTGGGAGGTAAGAAACAAAACTACCTAGTTACACTTCCCTGGAAACGACGCCAAAATGTCTGCTCAACTTAGTGTTCCTAAATTGAGGTCATAAATTGTCAACCAGGGCTAGTAAACTGTTGAAGTGAAGTGCACTATATGTGCCTAGGTATTTGTTTCTCACTACATTTTGTTTAGTGTTTTTCCAATTTTTTTGGTTTTGTGTTTTTATTCTAAGAGGAAAAGAACTAAGTTTTGGCAAAGAGAAGTTGTTGGTCACACTAAAACAGAGAAAAACCTATTCTAAAGTATGTATGGCACCTGAGAACAGAAAATGCAATACTTTAACAAGAAAAATAACTCATAGCAAGAACTAAATAACTCATAACATGAACTCAGTAACTCATAACATGAACTCAGTCCCATTCATTCATTAGAAATATGTTGGAATATCTTGAGAAACGGATAAGTTTAATGCAATGAGGTTCTTCTAAGTAAACAATGACTTACAATATCACAAAAATCTCATTCATGGTTAGAAATTTATTGGAACACAATTGGAAAAGATTATTTGTAGCATAGTAAGGAACTCTACTCTAAATTAACCTATGACACTGAAATTAATCCATTCTGAAACTCAAATTGTCACTACTAAGCCTCATTCGAAAGTTATAAATATTTTTGAATAGTTTTGGAAAAGGCTATTTTGCAAAATTATAAGAGATTGCAGAACAGTCAAGGCCTTGAACTGATATCACTAATTCCTGTCTATATGATGATGTGTTGGAAGAGATTAATAACAAGATTAGTTTGTAAATAATGAAGGCCTTGAAGTCTAATGGGACAAAACTAGCATAAAACTGACTAATAAAACTAAAAATACAATGGATAAAGTTGAACTAGAATTCAATCGTTCAAACTTGAAATACAGTGACCACAACTGTATTAGAATGCCATTATCCTAACTTGAAATACAGTGAACAGAAACTGAACTAGAGTGCCATTAATCTAACTTGAAATACAGTGAACAGAAACTGAACTAGCGCGCCATTGATCTCCGGAGTATTACAACTACACTATAATGCAACTAATCTCTAAAATATTATAGCCCTATCTCGTTCAGTATTAGTGATATTTTGGAACAATTTGGAAGAACAAGTCTAGCTGTAAAAATTGATGTAATTCAGCACAAAAATGTAAAGTTCAGAAAAAGGCAACTAATTCCTAAAATACTACAGTTATATCTTGTTCAATATTAGTGATATTTTGGAATAATTCGTAAGAACAAGACTAGACTGTAGCATCCAATGCAAGTGAGTATAAAACACAAAGTTCAGAAAATTGCTTAAACTAGGAATGAAAAAAGGCTAAAGTTACTTATCTAAACAATGTGCACAAAGCTTCTCGGGTAGTAGGGGCCCTCTACCACCGGATTAGCATACAAATATCCTCAAGATTGCCTCAGATCTTGCAATAAAGTGGTGCTTCTTTCATTAAAGGAAAAGTATTTCAAAAATAGAGTATTACGGTCTTTTGAGATCTAGCAACAAAACATAAATATAGCTAACTATCCCTCGGTCTCCCAAGTCATTCTTATAAAAGAAATACATAACTACCCTTGATAATAAATAGGAAAAAGTGTCTTTTTCAATCAAAATCAAATTAGAACTCTTATCGAAGCCTCATACTTTGCTGGAGACATCTGTAGAGTCCCTGTCCTGGTAGGAATCTGCTTCTTGGCTTTGATCTCTTCCACGTGCATAACCACCTGTAGATTCTTGCTCAGACTTCGTAGAGAGAAATAAATGATGTGGGAGCGTTGTGGAATTCAACCATATGTGTTTTTCTCTGAAGTGACACCTGTAACCTATGAGAACGTGAATATAGCTGTGGAATAGGCGACTAGCTACAGAATGGCTGCATTTTGTAGCCGAGTCTAGTCAAAAATTACTACGACAACAAAACCATGAAAATATAGCAAGTCAGTCATTGTATACATTCCTAAAGTGTCTTTAACCAATCCTATTGACCATTTAAGCCTGCAATTGATAAGGGACAAAGGAAATGAAGTGAAATTTTGTGAAGGGAAAGGACATCTTTGGGGCTCAACATCATGGTCATTGATTCAAGCAACCAAGTTGAAAGAAGCTCTATATGAATTAGGTCTAGATGTGGTTCCCCTTGATGTGTCTGGAGTTGTGTTTCGGATTCCATACATGTACATGCATAATTCAATATTCATGAGGAGAGCCAACCAATATCATCTCCTCAAGTATGGATAATCGTTCATCATCAATGCGCACAAAGGAAAGTCGTAAATTTTAGTGGTAAGTGCCAACGAAGCCAAGAAATTGATCAGTTCTAGCAAGAAGTATGTTTTGTTTATTTTAAGAGAAATTCAGTCTGAAGAGGAGTCAATAAGAGGCAAGGCATGCTTGGAGGGTTTTATTAAGAAGCATAAATAATAATTGGGGAGTTGTTACGAGAGACTAAAGGGTTACCACCTAAGAAAGAAGTGGAAAATGAGATCCAATTATTTCCAGAATCCCCATTGCCAAACATTGGGTTATACAAGAAATATTTTATTGAAGAAAGTGAGGTGAAGAAATAGTTGGAGAAGTTGTTGGAATAGGGTTTCATTTAACCAATTAAATTACCATGTGGGCCACACATCATCATTGTGTCGAAGAAGGATGGGACTTCGCGGATGTGTATAGATTATAGGGCATTGAAAAAAATCATGCTTAAGAACAAAAACCCCATGCCTAGCATAGAAAATTTTCTAGATCAGTTGCAGCAAGAAAATTACTTCAACAAGCTAGAATTGAAGTCTGGATATCACAAGGTTCGATTCAAAGAAGAAGATACATGGAAGACTTCCTTCAAAACCAGGAAAGGTTTGTATGAGTGGTTAGTTATTCAATTTGGAATATGTAATGCACCAACTACATTTATGAGATTAATGAATGATATAATGCACCCTTTTATAGATTCATTTATTATTGTCTATTTGGATGATATACTAGTATATAGTGTTACTTGGGAGGAGCATATTTCACATTTGACGCAGGTGTTGGAAACAATGAAGAAGCACCAACTGCTAGCAAATCTCAAGAAGTGTGAGTTTGCACAAAGTTCCTTGGTGTATTTTGGGTATCTGATCGGTGGAGGATAGCTGGAGACAAATCCTTCCAATATGGAGGCCATCATGAAATGGTCGATGCCTACTAATTTTTTTGAGATTATGAGTTTCATAGGGGAAACATAGTACCTGAGGAAATTCATAGCCTTATTTTTAGTGGTAGAAGTACTGCTCCATGCCATAAGAATGAGTGGCAAGACCTTCTAGTGAGGAAAATTCCAATAGAGATATTTTGAGGGCTTAAATAAGAAGATCATTCAAGCACTAGTTCTAACATTACCAAACTAGCAATGACCTTTCGAAGTGGAGACAGATGTGAGTGGGTATACTATGGGATCTTTCTTGATTCGGGGAGGAAGACATGTATGTTAACATTCTAAATGTTTTCATGGGGAAGTTCTTAACTACCCTACTTACGATAAGGATCCCTATGTCATGGTGTAATTTGTGAATAAGTGGAAGCACTATCTGCTAGGAAAGGAGGTAGTAATCCACACAAATCACTAGTCATTATAGTACTTTCAGCCCTAGAGTAAGATACAACAGACTAGACATTACAAGTGGATGGGCTTTTTACAACAATTTAATTTGATGATCAAGTATAAGAAGGGAAGCACAAAAAATTTGGCCAACATGCTATCAAGGCCACCCACATGAAAGATTACAAATTTTGGGACTCTTATGCACATGGATCCATTCACCCATTATTCATACAAAGAGGCATATTCAGAGGATGAGGACTTCAAGGAGGTGTATAAAGAGTTGCATATTCAAATTCATGTGCACGATGATGATAACACGATTTAATACCATCTTCAGGATGGCTTACTCTACAGGTTGGATAAGCTATGTGTTCCTAAAGGTGATTGATTGCAACTAATTAGAGAGGCTCACACATCCAAGGTTGCAGGACACTTTGGTGCAGGGAAGAACGTGGCTAACTTGCAGAGGTATGTGTATTGGCCCAATATGAAAGAGAAGGTAGCTAAGTTCATAAGAGGATGCATGCTTTCTTGTACCAATAAGCCTAGCAACATGAAACCATGTCTATATCATTCCTTAAATATGCCTACTCTTCCTTGGGAAAGATTTCCATGGAATTTGTGGGAGTTTTACCAACAACCAGGAAGGGACATGAATACTTGTTTGTGGTAGTTGATAGGCTCAACAACATGTGTGTTCTGATGCCCTATAAAAAGACCATCAGCGGGAAAGAAGAAGGAAACTCGTTCTTTAGACAGGTTTGGGTGCATTTTGGGATACCCAGAGCATCATTTTAGACAAGGATACAATATTTATCAGTGCATTCTAGACTACATTGTGGGAGAATATGGAAATGAATTTGAAGAGATCTACAACATTCCATCCACAGACATATCAGAAAACAAAAGTATTCAACAGGACACTAGTGCAGCTTTTAATGGGATACAACCAGAACCATCCGAAGAACTAGGATGAAAATATGATATATATAAATATACAACATTCGTATAATGAATTAGTCCATACTTCTACAATAATTTCCCCATTTAAGACTTGTTTTGGATATTTTCCACTTTCACCTTTGGAGACTGCATATGGGAAACAAGGAGGAGTGAGGAAAGATCTCATAGGAGACGCTTTGAGGGCTAGAAAAATTATAGAGAAGATAAGGAAGATCCATATACAGGTACAAGAAACACTGCAATAGTCACAGGAGAAGTATAAGGCCAGGCATGATCAAGACAGAACAAAGAAACCATTCAAGGTGGGCAATACAATATTGTTATAGTTGAACAAGGAGAGGATATAGGGGCCTGGTAAGAAAATCAAGGCTCTGAGGTATGGTCCCTTTGAGATATTGGAAAATGTGGGTGATAAGGCCTATCGAATCAATTTACCACCATATATGCACATTTACTCAGTTGTGAATATAGATAATTTTAAACTCTATGAGCATTCCATGTTAGATCAAGAAGAGGAACAAGTCCTACCTTTTGTGGAGGATTTGGCACTAGATGCTTAGGTAGAGTTGACAGAAGATACAATTTTGCAGAAGACATTCATAACTACAAGACATGGAAAACATGACCTTGGGCAAATTGGATTGAAGGGAAAAATTCCAGGCAAAGAAAAATGGTACACCAAAGAGAAGGCAGAGGAAAAATTTCACCTCATTCAGTACAATATTTTGAGGACCAAAATCATCCCAAAATTGGAAGATGTGATCCAAATTGGATCATTATATTGATTTTCATCCATCTTGATGCATTCAGAGTTAAAAAAGTGGAGGAATCAACTCATGGGACCTCTTCACATGTAAGGTTCTTGATGGCAAAGTGATAGATGGGAGGTATAGAGTGGTTGATGGAGTCATTTATTTCCATGATCAGATCTACTTTACTAGAGAGTCCAAGCTCAAGAGGGAGATTCTACATGCAGCATATGAGGCACTCTCTTCAAGACATGTAGACTTCATTATACCTTATCACATCATCATGGAGGGATTCTATTGGGAGGATCTCAAATAATACGTGCACCAACATATTAGGAGATATCTAGCTTGTTTGATGTATGAGGAGGAAAGCAACCACCTTGCAAGGTTGTTTCAATCACTTCCCCTTTTGATGGAGAGATGGGAAGGCTCATCTATGAACCTCTTCACCAACTTGTTTACAATATATGGCAAGGATTGTGTTTTGATGATTATTTATCAATTAACAATGAATGTGCACTCCTTTACCATGCATTTACAACACATTTCTCCACAAGAGAGCAAACTTCTTTGTGGATTTCATGGTCCTTTTGGGACTACATTCAGTGATAGGGATGACCACTTTATGGGGGAATTTAGGCAATAAATGTTTTTCTTGGATCATATTCAACCAACACCCAATGTCCTCTACCATTTTAAAGTTTTTGAGAAGCTTGTGACAGCAAGGAGGTGGTTGGATGACCACTTATTACATATTTTGAGGCAGCAAGAAGAAAAACATCATTGGTCTCAATTGAGGGACTATCGTCACCATCCAAAATGTCATATGACACCTAGTCCATGTTTCTTTTGGAGCCCATATGGTGATGACACTCTATTCACTATATGCATGAATAATGGGGAAAGAAGACTTCCTAGAACCAATTAGTGGAATCATGAGATTCCAAGTATCTTTTGGCTTCAAGAGGACTATATTATTGTAGCCCAGGATCAATAGCTCCAAATTTATCATAAAAGGAGAGAGAGGCAGCGTAATTTGAACAACCTTACCTCTCACTTTCAGCCATGCAACCCCTACACATTGCATAAGCAGGGGATTGGTGAATGTTTCTAGGAGCTACCAAGAATGGCTCACTTTATCTGGATGATAGCATGGAGGTGGGAGTCTTTGATGGGGAATGAGATCCCCTATGGTTGTCATCACTCCCACCTTGAGGAGGCCATTGGATAGCAAGAAGGTTTCCATATAGACCTTCCATTTTATCATGATGAGAGCCATTTG
The DNA here is from genome assembly GCA_034641835.2 of Pinus albicaulis. Classification (NCBI taxonomy): domain Eukaryota; kingdom Viridiplantae; phylum Streptophyta; class Pinopsida; order Pinales; family Pinaceae; genus Pinus; species Pinus albicaulis. The sequence continues at coordinate 63,565,700 of CM076576.1, forward strand.
GTTTATCCACCAAAGGCCAACTTGCACATTTGGGAGGAAACATTAGGAGACAGAATTGTTGTAGAATATATGAAGAAGTGGTGGAGACTTTTTGATGAGGAGGCCACAAAAAGAGGAGGGGAGATTCTCAACCCTTACAGTTCCTTGAGGACAAGCAACATTTTGGAGGGGAGAACTGTAATATTCCTAAAATTTAGCTTTTAGCTAAATGGATTATTATAGATTATTTTGTCACTAGGTAGGTGAATAAGTGGGTAGGGAGGCCTATAAATCTCCTTAGCAGCAATAAAAACACTTAAAGTGTGAAAGGAGACCCTCTAAGTAGCTAAATAAATCACTTTTGAGTGTAAACAGGGGCTGGAACATGTTGAATAGGTCAACTTTGACCAAATCAACATCGTTGTTATGGAGGAGTAGACATTTAATGAGGAATAACATAGTTTTGGAGGGAGATTGATTGCATGGAGGTAGTGACATAATTGAGTGGGGCCAAGGGGAAGGAAGCCCATAACTTATATAAGGAAGAGGATAGCAGCCATATGGGGTTATGTTTTGGCTTATTATTTTGTATATGGTTTGTTTAGACTTTTGGCATTCTTCAGTTGTTTAGTTGAGTTTGCAGTGTTGTTTAGCACAGGGTGTTCCTGAGCGGGAATCCCATATCTTTTCTTGAGAGGCCTCTTGGAGGAGTATTGAACTACATTTCCACACTCAGGCTCAAGGCCAAGCTACAACTTTCTTCATCAGCATAGTCTGCAGAATATTGTGTTGTCTGCAGCAATGGAGAATTATATTGGGTGTCTTCAGAGCTAGTTTTGTAGTGGAGGAAGGTTTCCATCCATTGGAAAGACTCTAGAGAAGCCCCTTGGGATTTATTGACATATTTTGCATTAGGCCAAGTTTCATTTATCTCCTATAATGCGGTTTCAACACAGATCTATGTTATTTTAGGGAGTAGTTACAAGGGTGGTTGCATTGGTTGTTTTGGGAGGTGATTTCTTTAGTGGAGGAGCCATTCTTTGATCCAGAGGATATATTGGAGAAGATCTGTAGTTTCTACATTAGCTTCATCCATATCTTCTCATTTCTATTTTTGCAGCTTACCTTCAACCCTAGGGCTGCAACTTACATTGGCACATTGTGTGCATTTTCTGGACACCCTCTTGGGTTGTCTTGGAAAGTTGATCCAGTGCCCATATCTGTATGTCTAGACTCTATTGGGGCCTATATCAGTATTTTTATATCATTGTATCATCTCCAGATGTAGTTATGTTTAATATGATTGCACTGTAGTTTCTCTCCCACATTTTGTATTGTAACAATAGCTCATATCTGGGAGTGATTTCTTATGGGAGGCTTGTTTCCCCATTGTATATGATTTATGTCTCACTATTTCTTATGGATTTTCTACTCTAATACATAATTTTATGACTCCATGTTAAATATTTGTTGTCGCTTACAATTTATGCTCTTCCCATTTGGGAATATTACAGTGGTATCAGAGCATAATCTTGGCTCAGCATATGCATTTAGCCAATATGTCACCATAAGGAGAAGCTTCTCACAAGAAGAGGAGATGTACAGAAGAAACAAAGAAAAGACTCCATTATTTTGAGGAAGGGAGGAAGAGGGGCTCTCAAAGCTTATTTTTCAAACTATGCAGAGCATTCATGAATATATCAAGAAGATGAGAAGGGAGATGTGTAGAGAATTTCCAAATGGGTTTGAATATGAAGAAAACCCTAGATTTTTACATGATGGGTGTAAGCATTCAGACACACAATATAATCCAAAGCAGAGTATTATGTCCATATTTACTGCAAGAGATATGGAGGAAGAGATGCAACAAAGGAGGATATTTTGACTAACTATCTTAAGGAGTATGAATCTCAATCTTGGAGATTCAAGGAGCACTTGAACTTCCAAGGGTTTTGCCAACTCAAGGAGAATAGAAGACCCAACAATCACAAAAGAAGCAGAAGATATACATTCTTCCTACCAAATTTTGATGGGTCATCGAAATGCACAACCAAGGATTGGATAGATCAGCTAGACTCATATTTGCATCTACATCAAGCTTCAGAAAAGGAAGCCCTTAGGATAGCAGTGCTGCATCTTGAAGGTAAGGCACATACTTGGTGGTTTTATGAATCATCTTCATTTAATCATGCAAATATAGCTACTTATGCAAGATTCACTAAGATATTAGTGAAGAGATTTGATGTAAAAAAAATCTTAAACATCTTTGATTGAACTAGCAAGACATAATCATTTAAAACCTTTGCATTAGTTCGAAATATCCAATGCACCAATTCCACTTCAGATTTCTAGTGAGGGGGATAAAAACTTGTGTGATACCTTGCAAAGGGAAATATCCCCATTGCAGGAAGAGTTTTATTCTCAAAAGGAAGACATGGAGATTCTTCCTTCAAGGGAAGACCAAGATCTAGGGCCTCTCATTGTTGATGAGGTATTCTCAAAATATTGATGAGGAGGAAGAACAGAGAGGAAGTAACAATGTTGTCACTTCAGGAAGAGAACCATCACCACATGGAGATGGGTATGAAGCTAATGCTTCAAGAGGGGGAGCTTTTTCATCTTTTCAAAAGGTTTCCAAGGAGCATCATGTGAAAACAGTGATGGGTAGTAACACCTTGATCAAAGGAGGAGAAAAAAGGGTGGATCAACATTAAAGGATGGGGAGCATGCACCCATGTTTATTTCAAGGGGTTTATATACAGAAGAAGGAGACTGTATTGCGTAGTGAAAGGAGGGCCAAAACATTCCACTCACCTATACATTCTACTTCAGACTTTGATGTCTCATTACATGGAGGCAATCCACCAAGGAGACCCCCTGATTGGAAGATGAATAGAGGGTTCTCTCAACATGGAGTAGCAGTGATGTATTTGGCTAGGGAAGGAGCATTGGGAAGATTTAGCACAATGCAGAGAACCTTTGATGGGTTCAAAGGAGGAGTGAGCAATTTTCTAATATGGGCATTTCTATCTCCCACTCAGCTATTTGCACTGAAAGATGATTTAGAAATCTATAATGACAAGAGCATGGTGTCAACTGGCCACTCCATAGCCTTGGAGTAGCAAATGATACTCCCACACATGAGGAAGATTCCTGAATATGAAAATAGGTTATTAACACTCTTTCATGCATTGGATAAACTATGGAAGTTTTGGATGGGAAATGCCTTCCAAGAGGGGGTTGACCTCCATGTACTTCAATCTTGTCCTAGGCAAGATCAGATACAAGGGAGGTAGAAAAGGTGGGGTAACAATCATCCAACATGTGGCTTTAGCATTAAGTATGTCAGAGAGGAGAGTTGTGATCTGATAGGAGCTTCATTTCAGATTTCTAAAGCACTGTCATTTTTGGGAAGCCTAGATCCATATTGGGAGTCCCAACTATTGGCGAAATATTCCAAGAACCTCTTCACATGTAAGGTTCTTGATGGGAAAGTGACAGATGGGAGGTATACAATGGTTGAAGGAGTCATTTATTTCCATGATCAGATCTACTTGACTAGAGACTTCAAGCTCAAGAGGGAGATTCTACATGCAACATATGAGGCACCTTCTTCAGGACATGTAGACTTCATTGAGTCTTATCACACCATCATGGAGGGATTCCGTTGGGAGGATCTCAAAGAAGATGTGCACCGACATATTGGGATATATGTAGCCTGTTTGATATATGAGGACGAAAGCAACCACCTTGCAAGGTTGTTTCAATCACTTCCCCTTTTGATGGAGAGATGGGAAGGCTCATCTATGAACCTCTTCACCAAATTTTTTACAATATATGGTAAGGATTTTGTTTTGATGCTTATTTATCAATTAACAATGAATGTGCACTCCTTTACCATGCATTTACAGCACATTGCTCCCCAAGAGAGCAAACTTCTTTATGGATTTCATGCTCCTTTTGGGACTACATTCAGTGATGGGGATGACCACTTTATGGGGGACTTTGGGCAAGATATGTTTTTCTTGGATCATATTCAGCCAACACCCAATGTCCTCTACCATTTTCAATCTTTTGAGAAGCTTGCGACAACAAGGAGGTGGTTGGATGGCCACTTATTATATCATATTTTCAGGCAGCAAGAAGAAGAACAGTGTTGGTCTTAATTGAGGGAATATTGTCACCATCCAAAATGTCATATGACACTTAGTCAATGTTTCTTTTGGAGCCCATATGTTTATGACACTCTATTCACTATATGCATGAAGAATTGGGCAAGAAGACTTCCTAGAACCAATGAGTGGAATCATGAGATTCCAAGTATCTTTTGGCTTCAAGAGGACTATATTATTGCAGCCCGGGATCAGCAGCTCCAAATTTATCATAAAAGGAGAAAGAGGCAGCTTAAGTTGAACAACCTTACCTCTCACTTTCAACCATGCAGCCCCTACACATTGCATAAGCAGGGTATTGGTGAATGTTTCTATGAGCTACCAAGAATTTCTCACTTTATTTGGATGATAGCATGGAGATGGGAGTCTCTCATTAGGAATGAGATCCCATATGATTTTCATCACTCCCACCTTAAGGAGGCCATTGGACAGAAAGAAGGTTTCCATATAGACCTTCCATTTTCTCATGATGAGAGCCATTTAGTTTATCCACCAAAGGCAACCTTGCACATTTGGGAGGAACCATTGGGAGACAGAATTGTTGTAGAATATATAAAGCAATGGTGGAGACTATTTGATGAGGAGGCCACAAAAGGAGGAGGGGAGAATTTTGCTAAACCCTTACATTTTCTTGAGGAAAAGCAACATTTTGGAGGGGAGGACTGTAATATTCCTAAATTTTAGCTTTTAACTAAATGGAATATTATAGATTATTTTGTCACTAGTTAGGTAAATAAGTGGGTAGGGAGGCCCATAAATCTCCTTAACAGTAATAAAAACGCTTCAAGTGTGAAAGGATACCCTCTAAGAAACTAAATAAAGCACCTTTGAGTGTGAACAGGGGTTGGACCATGTTAAATAGGTCAACTTTGACCAAATCAACAATGTTGTTATGGAGGAGTGGACATTTAATGAGGAATAACGCAGTTTTGGAGGGAGATTGATTGCATGGAGGTAGTGACCTAATTGAGTGGGGCCAAGGGGAAGGAAGCCCATAAATTATATAAGGAAGAGGATATCCACCATATGGGGTTATTTTTTGGCTTATTATTTTGTATATGGTCTGTTTAGACTTTTGGAATTCTTCAGCTGTTTAGTTGAGTTTGCAGTGTTGTTTAGCACAGGGTGATCCGAAGCGATAATCCCATATCTTTACTTGAGAGGCCTCTTGGAGGAGTATTTCAATACATTTCCATAATTAGGCTCAATTTCAAGCTACAAATTTCTTCATCAGCGCAGTTTCTGCAGAATATTGTGTTGTGTTGCAGGGTGCAGCAGTGGAGAATTATATTAGGTGTCTTCAGATCTAGTTTTGCAGTGGAGGGAGGTTTCCATCCATTGGAAATCCTGTAAATAAACCCCTTGGATTTATTGAAATATTTGGCATTAGGCCAAGCTGCATTTATCCCCTACAGCATTGTTTCAACCTAGATCTGTGTTATTTTAGGGAGGAGTTACAGGGGTGGTTGCAGTGGTTGTTTTGGGAGGTGATTTATTCAGTGGAGGAGTCATTCTTTCATCTGGATGATCTATTGGAGAAGATCTATAGTTTCTACATCATATTCATCCATATCTTCTCATTTCTATTGTTGCAGCTTACCTTCAACCCTAGGGCTGTAGCTTACATTGGCACATTGTGTGCATTTTCCCGAAACCCTCTTGGGTTATCTTGGAAAGCTGATCTAGTGCCCAGATATGTATGTCTAGACTCTATTGGGGCCTATATCAGTATTTTTATCTCATTGTATCATCTCCAGTTGTAGTTATGTTTAAAATGATTGCATTTTAGTTTCTCTCTTGCATTTTGTATTGTAACAACAACTCATATTTGGGAGTGATTTCTTATGGGATGCTTGTTTCTCCATTGTATATGATTTATGCCTCACTATTTTGTATGGATTTTATACTCTAATACATAATTTTATGACTCCATGTTAAATATTTTCTACTGCTTAAATTTTATGCACTATATTCCTGCTCTTCCCATTTGGGAATATTACAGTGGTATCATAGCATAATCTTGGCTCAGCCTATGCATTTAGCCAATATGTCACCATAAGGAGAAGCTTCTCACAAGAAGAGGAGATTTACAGAAGAAACAAAGACAAGACTCCATTATTTGGAGGAAGGGAGGAAGAGGGGCTCTCAAAGATTCTTTTTCAAACTATGTAGAGAATTCATAAAGATATAATGAAGATGAGAAGGGAGATGTGCAGAGAATCTCCAAAGGGGTTTGAATACGAAGCAAACCCTAGATTTTTACAAGATGGGTGTGAGCATTCAACCACACAATCTGATCCAAAGAGTATTATTATGCCCATATTTACTGCAAGAGAGATGGAGGAAGAAGATGCACCAAAGGAGGAGACTTTGAGTGACTATCTTTAGGAGTATGAATCTCAATCTTGGAGATTCAAGGAGCACTTGAACTTCCAAGGGTTTTTCCAACTCAAGGAGAATAGAAGACCCAACAATCACAACAGAAGCAGAAGAGGTAGATTCTTCCTACCAAATTTTGATGGGTCATCAAAATGCACAACCAAGGATTGGATAGATCAACTAGACTCATATTTGCATCTATGTCAAGTTTTAGAAAAATGAAGCCCTTAAGATAGCAGCACTGCATCTTGAAGGTAAGGCTCATACTTGGTGTTTTTATGAATCATCTTCATTTAATGATGAAAATATATCTACTTATGAAAGATTCACTAAGAGATTAGTAAAGAGATTTGATGTAAAACAATCTGAAACATCTTTGATTGAGCTAGAAAAACATAATCATTCAAAACCTTTGCATGAGTTGGAAAGATCCAATGCACCAAATCCACTTCAAGTTTCTAGTGAGGGGGATAAAAACTTGTTTGATACCTTGCCAAGGGAAATATCCCCATTGCAGGAAGAGTTTTCTTCTCAAAAGGAAGACATGGAGATTCCTCCTTCAAGGGAAGACCAAGATCTAGGGCCTCTCATTGTTGATGAGGTATTCTCAAATATTGATGAAGAGGAAGAAAAAAGAGGAAGTAACAACGATGTCACTTCAGGAAGAGAACCATCACCAAATGGAGATGGGTATGAAGCTAATTCTTCAAGTGGAGGAGCTTTTGCATCTTTGCAAAAGGTTCCCAAGGAGCATCATGTGACAGTAGTGATGGGCAGTAATACCTTGATCAAAGGAGGAGAAGAAAGGTTGGATCAGCATCAAAGGATGGGGAGCATGCACCCTTTTTTATTTCAAGGGGTTTATATACAGAAGAAGGAGTCTATTTTGCGTTGTGAAAGGAGGGAAAAATTATTCCACTCACCTATACAGTCTACTTCAGACTTTGATATCTCGTTACATGGAAGCATTCCACCAGGGAGACCCCTTGAGTGGAAGATGAATAAAGGGTTCTCTCAACATGGAGCAACAGTGATGTATTTGGCTAGGGAGGGAGCATTGGTAAGAGTTAGCACAGCGCAGAGAACCTTTGATGGGGTCAAAGGAGGAGTGATAAATTTTCTGATATGGAAATTGCTTTCTCCCACTCAGCTATTTGCGTTGAAAGATGATTTAGAAATATATAATGACATGAGCATGGTGTCAAATGGCCACTCCATAACCTTGGAGCAGCAAATGATACTCCCACACATGAGGAAGATTCCTGAATATGACAAGAGGTTATTAACACTCTTACATGCATTGGATAAACTATGGAAGTTTTGGATGGGAAATTCCTTCCAAGAGGAGGTTGACCTCCATGTACTTCAATCTTGTCCTAGGCAAGATCAACTGCAAGGGAGGTAGCAAAGGTGGGGTAACAATCCTCCAACATGTGGCTTTGGCATTAAGTATGTCAGAGAGGAGAGTTCTGATGTGACAAGAGCTTCATTTTAGATTTCTATAGCGCTGTCATTGTTGGGAAGCCTAGATCCATATTTGGATTCCCAATTATTGGTGGAATATTCCAAGAACCTCTTCACATGTAAGGTTCTTGATGGGCAAGTGATAGATGGGAGGTATACAGTGGTTGATGGATTCATTTATTTCCATGATCAAATCTACTTGACTAGAGACTCCAAGCTCAAGAGGGAGATTCTGCATGCAACATCTGAGGCATTCTCTTCAGGACATGTAGACATCATTGAGTCTTATCACCTCATCATGGAGGAATTCAATTGGGAGGATCTCAAAGAAGATGTGCACCAACATATCAGGAGATATGTAGCTTGTTTCATGTATGAGGAGGAAAGAAACCACGTTACAAGGTCATTTCAATCACTTCCCCTTTTTATGGAGAGATGGAAGGCTCATCTATGAACCCCTTCACCAAATTGTTTACAATATAGGGTAAGGATTGTGTTTTGATGCTTATTTATCAATTAACAATGAATGTGCACTCCTTTACCATGCATTTACAACAGATTGTTCCCCAAGAGAGCAAACTTCTTGGTGGATTTCATGGTCCTTTTGGGACTACATTCAGTGATGGGGATGACCACTTTATGGGGGACATTGGGCAAGATATGCTTTTCTTGGATCATATTCAGCCAACACCCAATGTCCTCTACTATTTTCAAGCTTTTGAGAAGCTTGTGACAGCAAGGAGGTGGTTGGATGGCCACTTATTATATCATATTTTGAGGCAGCAAGCAGAAGAACATCGTTGGTCTCAATTGAGGGACTATCGTCACCATCCAAAATGTCATATGACACTTAGTCAATGTTTCTTTTGGAGCCCATATGTGATGACACTCTATTCACTATATGCATGAATAATTGGGAAAGAAGACTTCCTAGAACCAATGAGTGGAATCATGAGATTCTAAGTATCTTTTGGCTTCAAGAGGACTATATTATTGTAGCCAGGGATCAACAGCTCCAAATTTATCATAAAAGGAGAGAGAGGCAGCATAAGTTGAACAACCTTACCTCTCACTTTCAGCCATGCAACCCCTACACATTGCATAAGCAGGGGATTGGTGAATGTTTCTATGAGCTAACAAGAATGGCTCACTTTATCTGGATGATAGCATGGAGATGGGAGTCTCTCATTAGGAATGAGATCCCCTATGATTGTCATCACTCCTACCTTGAGGAGGCCAATGGAAAGCAAGAATTTTTCCATATATACCTTCCATTTTCTCATGATGAGAGCCATTTGGTTTATCCACCAAAGGCTAACTTGCACATTTGGGAGGAACCATTGGGAGATAGAATTGTTGTTGAATATCTAAAGCAGTGGTGGATACTATTTGATGAGGAGGCCACAAAAGGAGGAGGGGAGAATTTTGCTTAACCCTTACAGTTGCTTGAGGACAAGCAACATTTTGGAGGGGAGGAATGTAATATTCCTAAGATTTAGCTTTTAGCTAAATGTAATATTATAGATTATTTTGTCACTAGGTAGGTGAATAAGTGGGTAAGGAGGCCCATAAATCTCCTTAGCAGAAATAAAAACACTTAAAGTTTGAAAGGAGACCCTGTAAGCAGCTAAATAAATCACCTTTAAGTGTGAGCAGGGGTTGGAGCATTTTGAATAGGTCAACTTTGACCAAATGAACGACGGTGTTATGGAAGAGAGGACATTTAATGAGGAATAACACAATTTTAGAGGGAGATTGATTGCATGGAGGTAGTGACCTAATTGAGTGGGGCCAAATGGAAGGAAGCCCATAACTTATATAAGGAAGAGGATAGTATCCATATGGGGTTATGTTTGGGATTATTATTTTTTATATGGTTTGTTTAGACTTTTGGCATTCTTCAGCTGTTTAGTTGAGTTTGCAGTGTTGTTTAGCACAGGGTGTTCCCGAGTGGGAATCCCATCTCTTTCCTTGAGAGGCCTCTTGGAGGAGTATTTCACTACATTTCCACACTCAGGCTCAAGTCCTAGCTATAGATTTCTTCATCAGCGTATTTTCTGCAGAATATTGTGTTGTGTTGCAGGGTGCAGCAGTGGAGAATTATATTGGGTGTCTTCAGAGCTAGTTTTGTAGTGGAGGAAGGTTTCCATCCATTGGAAAGCCTTTAAAGAAGCCCCTTGGTATTTATTGACATATTTGGCATCAGACCAAGGTGCATTTATCCCCTACAGTGCAGTTTCAGCCTAGACCTATGTTATTTTTGGGAGGAGTTGTAGGGGTGGTTGCAATGGTTGTTTTGGGAGGTGATTTCTTCAATGGAGAAGCCATTCTTTCATTCAGAGGATCTATTGGAGAAAATATGTAGTTTATACATCAACTTCAACCATATATTCTCATTTTTTTTGTTGCAACTTACCTTCAGTCCTTGGGCTGTAGCTTACATTGGCACATTGTGTGCATTTTCCGGAAACCCTCTTAGGTTGTCTTGGAAAGATGATCTAGTGCCCAGATCTGTATGTCTAGATTCTATTGGGGCCTATATCAGTATTTTTCTATCATTGTATCATCTCCAGTTGTAGTTATGTTTACAAAGAATACTGTAGCTTCTCTCAGGCATTTTTTGTTGTTTAACAACATATTTTAGGTAATTTCTTGTGGGAGGCTTGTTTCCCATTGTGATGATTATTATCTCTTTTGCATGGATTTTCTGCTCTAATGCATAATTTTATGACTCCATGTTAAATATTTTACTCTGCATACATTTTATGCACTATATTCTTAACTCTTCCATTTGGGAATATTAAGGCCAGTATTAAGAGCATAATCTTAGCGCATTGTCACATTAAACCAAAATATGTCACCATAAGGAAGAGCTTCTCACAAGAAGAGGATACATAAGAAAAAAAAATACAGGGCTAAGGAAACTAAACCGGGATGAAGAGGGGCTCTCAAATCTTGTTTTTCAAACTATGTAGAGCATTCATGAAGATATCAAGATGAGAAGGGAGATGTGCAGAGAATATCCAAAGGGGTTTGAATATGAAGAAAACCCTATATTTTTACATGATGGGTGTGAGCATTCAGCCACATAATCTGATCCAAAGCACATTATTATGCCCATATTTACTACAAGAGAGATGGAGGAAGAAGACGCACCAAAGGAGGAGACTTTGAGTGACTATCTTTAGGACTATGAATCTCAATATTGGAGATTCAAGGAGCACTTGAACTTCCAAGGGTTTTGCCAACTCAAGGAGAATAGAAGACCCACCAATCACAACAGAAGTAGAAGAGGTAGATTCTTCCTACCAAATTTTGATGAGTCACTGAAATGCACAGCCAAGGATTGGATAGATCAGCTAGACTCATATTTGCATCTACATCAAGTTTTAGAAAAGGAAGCCCTTAGGATAGTAGCACCACATCTTGAAGGTAAGGCTCATACTTGGTGGTTTTATGAATCATATTCATTTAATCATGCAAATATAGATACTTATGCAAGATTCACTAAGAGATTAGTGAAGAGATTTGATGTAAAACAATATGAAATATCTTTGATTGAGTTAGAAAAACATAATCATTCAAAACCTTTGCATGAGTTGGAAATATCCAATGCACCAACTCCACTTTAGATTTCTAGTGAGGGGGATAAAAACTTGTATGATACCTTGCCAAGGGAAAGATCCCCATTGCAGGAAGAGTTGTATTCTCAAAATGAAGACATGGAGATTCCTCCTTCTAGGGAAGACCAAGATCTAGGGCCTCTCATTGTTGATGAGGTATTCTCAAATATTGATGAGGAGGAAGAACAGAGAGGAAGTAACAACACTATCACTTTAAGAAGAGAACCATCACCACATGGAGATGGGTATGAAGCTAATGTTTCAAGTGGAGGAGCTTTTAAATCTTTGCAAAAGGTTCCCAAGGAGCATCATGTGATAGTAGTGATGGGCAGTAACACCTTGATCAAAGGAGAAGAAGAAAGGGTGGATCAACATCAAAGGATGGGGAGCATGCACCCTTATTTATTTCAAGGGGTTTATATATAGAAGAAGGAGACTGTTTTGCATATTGAAAGGAGGGACAAATCATTCCACTCACCTATACAGTCTAATTCAGACTTTGATGTCTCATTACATGGAGGCATTCCACCAGGGAGACCACCTGATTGGAATATGAATAAAGGGTTCTCTCAACATGGAGCAGCAATGATGTATTTGGCTAAGGAAGGATCATTAGGAAGAGTTAGCACAATGAAGAGAACCTTTGATGAGTTCAAAGGAAGAGTGAGAAATTTTCTGATATGGACATTGCTATCTCCCACTCAGCTATTTGCACTGAAAGATGATTCAGAAATCTATAATGACATGAGCATGGTGTCAAATGGCCACTCCATAGCCTTGGAGTAGCAAATGATACTCCCACACATGAGGAAGATTCCTGAATATGACAAGAGGTTATTAACACTCCTGCATGCATTGGAAAAAATATGGAATATTTAGATGGGAAATGCCTTCCAAGAGGAGGTTGACCTCCATGTACTTCAATATTTTCCTAGGCAAGATCAGCTGCAAGGGAGGAAACAAAGGTGGGGTAACAATCCTCCAACATGTGGCTTTGGCATTAAGTATTTCAGAGAGGATATTTGTGATGTGACAGGAGCTTCATTTCATATGTCTACAGTGCTGTCATTGTTGGGAAGCCTAGATCCATATTGGGAGTCCCAACTATTGGTGGAATATTCCAATAACCTCTTCACATGTAAGGTTCTTGATGGGCAAGTGATAGATGGGAGGTATAGAGTGGTTGATGGGGTCATTTATTTCCATGATCGGATCTACTTGACTAGAGACTTCAAGCTCAAGAGGGATATTATACATGCAGCATATGAGGCACTCTCTTCAGGACATGTAGACTTCATTGAGTCTTATCACACCATCATGGAGGGATTCAGTTGGGAGGATCTCAAAGAATATGTGCACCAACATATCAGGAGATATTTAGCTTGTTTGATGTATGAGGAGGAAATCAACCACCTTGCAAGGTTGTTTCAATCACTTCCCCTTTTGATGGAGAGATGGGAAGGCTCATCTATGAACCTCTTCACCAAATTACATACAATATATGGTAAGGATTTTGTTTTGATTCTTATTTATCAATTAACAATGAATGTGCACTCCTTTACCATGCATTTAGAACACATTTCTCCCCAATAGAGAAGACTTCTTTGTGGATTTCATGGTCCTTTTGGGACTACATTCAGTGATGGGGATGACCACTTTATGGGGGACTTTGGGCAAGATATTTTTTTCTTGCATAATATTCAACCAACACCCAATGTCCTCTAGCATTTTAAATCTTTTGAGAAGCTTGTGACAATAAGGAGGTGGTTAGATGGCAACTTATTATATCATATTTTGAGGTAGCAAGAAGACGAAAAATGCTAGTCTCAATTGAGGGACCATTGCCACCATCCAAAATGTCATATGACACTTATTTCATGTTTCTTTTGGATCCCATATGGTGATGACACTCTATTCAAAATATGCATGAAGAATTTGGCAAGAAGACTTCCTAGAACCAATGAGTGGAATCATGAGATTCTAAGTATCTTTTGGCTTTAAGAGGACTATATTATTGCAGCCCAGGATCAACAGCTCCAAATTTATCATAAAAGGAGAGAGAGGCAGCGTAAGGTGAACAACCTTACCTCTCACTTTTAGCCATGCAACCCCTACACATTGCATAAGCAGGGGATTGGTGAATGTTTCTATGAGCTTCCAAGAATGGCTCACTTTATATGGATGATAGCATGGAGATGGGAGTCTCTCATTGGGAATGAGATCCCCTATGATTTTCATCACTCCTACCTCGATGAGGCCATTGGACAACAAGAAGGTTTCCATACAGACCATCCATTTTCTCATGATGAGAGCCATTTGGTTTATCCACCAAAGGCCAACTTGCACATTTGGGAGGAACCATTAGGAGATAGAATTATTGTATAATATATGAAGCAGTGGTGGAGACTATTTGATGAGGAGGCCATAAAAGGAGGATGGGGAAATTTTTCTCTACCCTTACAGTTGCTTGAGGATAAGCAACATTTTGGAGGGGAAGACTATAATATTCCTAAAATTTATCTTTTAGCTAAATGGAATATTATAGATTATTTTGTCACTAGGTAGGTGAATAAGTGGGTAGGGAGGCCCATAAATCTCCTTAGCAGCAATAAAAACACTTCAATTGTGAAAGGAGACCCTCTAAGCAGCTAAATAAAGCACCTTTGAGTGTGAACAAGGGTTGGAACATGTTGAATCGGTGAACTTTGACCAAATCAACAACGTTGTTATGGAGGAGTGGAAATTTAATGAGGAATAACGCAGTTTTGGAGGGAGATTGATTGCATGGAGGTAGTGGCCTAATTGAGTGGGGCTAAGGGCAAGGAATCCCATAACTTTTATAAGGAAGAGGATAGCAACCATATTGGGTTATGTTTTGGCTTATTATTTTGTATATGGTCTGTTTAGACTTTTGGCATTCTTCGTCTGTTTAGTTGAGTTTGCAGTGTTGTTTAGCACAGGGTGTTCCTGAGCAGGAATCCCATCTCTTTCCTTGAGAGGAATCTTGGAGGAGTATTGCACTAATTTTCCAAACTCAAGCTCATCAGCGCAGTTTCTGCAGAATATTGTGATGTGCTGCAGGGTGCAGCAGTGGAGAATTATATTGGGTGTATTAAGAGCTATTTTTGCAGTGGAGGAAGGTTTCCATCCATTGAAAAGCCTGTAAATAAGCACCTTGTAATTTATTGACATATTTGGCATGAAGCCAAGGTGAATTTATCCCCTACAACATAGTTTCAACCCATATTTGTGTTATTTTAGGGAGGAGTTGTAGGGGTGGTTGCAGTGGTTGTTTTGGGAGGTGATTTCTTCAGTGGAGGATCCATTCTTTCATCTGGAGGATATATTGGAGAAGATATATAGTTTCTACATCATCTTCAACCATATCTTCTCATTTTTTTTTGTTGCAGCTTACCTTCAGCCCTAGGGCTGCATCTTACATTGGCAAATTGTGTGCATTTTTCGGAAACCCTCTTGGGTTGTCTTGGAAAGTTAATATAGTGCCCAGATATGTATTTCTAGACTCTATGGGGGGCCTATATTAGTGTTTTTATATCATTGTATCATCTCCAACTATAGTTATGTTTAATATCACTGCGTTGTAGTTTCTCTCCGATATTTTGTATTGTAACAACAACTCATATTTGGGAGTGATTGCTTATGGGAGGCTTGTTTCCCCATTGTATATGATTTATGCCTCACTATTTTTTATGTATTTTCTTCTCTAATACATAATTTTATGACTCCATATTAAATATTTTCTGCTGCTTACATTTTATGCACTATATTTCTGCTCTTCCCATTTGGTAATATTACATAATATTTTTAGTTTATAAGTATCTTTTGCGAGAAAACATGTACCATTTTCATCACCTAAATTCCTTAACTTTATTAATTGATATGTTGTTACACATTTGTTTTTGTGTTTTTAAGGTACAAGTTTTTATTTTTAAGATTCAAATGTTGAGATTTATTAAATTAAATTTGGAGAAAATCTCATGAATATGACAACAATAGGATTTGTTGCTAAATTGACTCCATCTAATCCTGATGTGGAGTTATTGTATCCTATTTTGTTTTGATTGAACTTATGATTCAGTTTCTACTCCCAGCTATAAAATGTAAGCCCGTAGAGGTTTCTGAGCATGAGGGATGTGAGGTGGAAAGAAGAGAAGTGCAGATGTAAAACTCTGCTGTTGTAAATCTCCTATTGATGAAATAAGACTGCCGATGCCTCTATTTGGTGGACGTAGCCCAGATTGGTTGGGTGAACCACGTTAAAATTCTTGTCTTCATGTTTTATGATGTGTGTGTTTAATTTTTTTTCCGATGCCTTGACTCTAACAATTGGTATCAGAGCCAACGTAACTTGAGAGGAGCGCTGCCAAGCGAAGTCAAAACAGCTGAGGTGCAATGAACGAGCATGAGGGAGATCAAAGTCATTTTAAGTTTCCATTTATCTGTGTATACGTGAGATGTCAAATCACTGTGCGACGGGTAAGAACTAAGTCAATGGCTTACCGTTCACCATTCACAGTGTCCGTGGAGCGAAGACTGCTATGCATACTTCGTGCATGGAATGACCTGCGTAAAGACTACAAATTGGGTTAAGATTTCAAAACGAGCTTGAGTAAAGACAACGCAGCAGATAAGGTGGTCTCGAAAGTTCCCTGTGAAGATCGTTGTAAGTGGAAGACTACGCTGTTAATTTAGAGTTGTGGTGGAAGTCGTTGCATTGAAACTTCGTTCGATTCGTTGCTAGCAGATCGAGCGTCATGAAATTCTGCGTTATGAACCAATTGAGCTTGAGACAGAACGTAACTTGAAGGTTGAACTACATAGCATCGTATCGGTTTATGATCAATTTTTTTGTTTTATTTATTTTTAGACTATGACCAAACATTGGATTTTGTGCCGCAGAAGCTGAACAATCCGTCGTGAAGGGTATCTTTTCTTCATGATCAGTCAGAATTGAGGAAGGCCGGGTTCGCTGTGGAGAAAGCCATGATTGTTTTTCTGCGTGGAAAGTGGCCATGTCTACATTGATAGATGGTTTTAACGATATGTGCTAATGTTCACGCTGAAGCGAATTGCTGAGTGCAGAGCATATCGATGAAGTGTAGTAACATGGGTCTGTGTGCAAAGAAACGGCTGTGTAACAACTATAATAAATAATTTTCAACTTTTTTAGTATAGAATGCTAATTTTTTCATTAGCACTTGTGTTTGCTAAAATTTGTTGAAATCTCCATGTGATTTTATAAGTGCTGTGTATGAAGTCAAATATCATGAGTCTAAAGCATTTTTTAAAGGTAATTTGATATTTTTTGGTATTAAAAATTGGACCCATGAAGGGTCGAATTTGGATTTGTTTAGGGTCACATGTAAAGGAGCTATCTGCAATAATCTAATTGCTAAAAGTTAGACAGCCATTGCTAAACACGGCAAAAACTCAAAGTGCTCGATTTGAGATTGAGAATTTCAATGGGAAAAACAACTTCGAGATTTGGAAAGTTAAGATGCATGTCGTGCAACAAGGCGTGGCGAAGGCACTTTTGGGAAAATCCAAACAGCCTTACACAATGACAGATAATGAATGGAGTGACGTTGATGAAAGAGCACTGAGCGACATTTGATTGTGTTTGGCAGATGATTTTTTGTTTAACATCGTGTCAGAGAAAACTGCTGCTGGTTTGTGGACAAAGCTTGAAAAGTTGTACATGACAAAATCCTTAACCAATAGGATTCTTCTAAAGAGACAATTGTACAGCTTGCGCATGAAGGAAGGTACATCAATAAATGATCATTTGAATACCTTTAATACTCTCTTGGTGCAGTTAGAAAGCATAAAAATAAAATTTGATTCAGAAGATAAAGCTGTAACTTTATTATGCTCGTTGCCCGAGTCATGGGATCATTTTTTTACTTCTAAAAGTCTTAGTTCATCAGAAACCCTTGAATTTGATGATGTTGTTGGAGCTTTTTTATCTGAAGAAACAAGGAAAAGGTCAAATTCATAAACCTCTACATCAGAAGCAATGATGGTTAGAGGTCGTTCTAAAGAAAGACGCTTCAGTAAGAAGAACAACTCGCGGTCAAAATCCTTAACCAATTGGAAGCATCCAGATTAAAATGTTTGATGGGACAAATAAAATTCTAACTGATGTAAGACACGTACCTGAACTCAGAAAAAACCTCATTTCTCTAGGAGTGCTAGACACAAATGGATATAAAACCTTTATTCAAGGTGGAGTAATGAAAGTTTATAAAGGAATTTTACTAGTAATGAAAGAAAAGAAGGTTGGAAATATTTTTCAGTTAGAAGGAAGAACAGAGTCAGATCATGCTTCTACAGTATCTGAAAACGACAGTAATTCTATTCGTTTATGGCATCAAAGGTTGGGCCATATGAGCGAAAGAGGATTAAAATTTTTATCTGATCGTAAGTTACTTCCTAGTTTAAAATCTTCTAAGTTAGATTTCTGCAAACATTGTATATTTGGGAAACAAAGCAAGCAGAAGTTTAAAACTGGAAAACATACTAGTAAGGGAATCCTTGATTATATCCATTCTAATGTTTGGGGTCCATCTCCTACAACCTCATATGGAGGATCGTCATATTTTGTATCTTTTATTGATGATTTCTCTAGAAAAGTGTGGGTCTATATGTTAAAGAAAAATTCTGATGTATTCACAGTTTTCAAACAGTTTAGAGCATTAGTAGAAAACATCGCTGGAAGAACCATTAAATGTTTAAGAACAGACAATGGTGGTGAGTTTAATTCAAAGGAATTTGATAATTATTGCAAGGAATTTGGGATCGAAAGACATAGAACTACTGTATATACTCCTCAACAAAATAGAGTTGTTGAATGCATGAACATGACTCTTCTATAGAAAGAAAGAAGTATGCTTAGTAACGCCAATTTGTAGAAGGAACTATGGATAGAAGCAATATATATGACTTGTTATTTGATAAATAAATCACCATCAACTGCAATAGGATGCAAAATTCCTCAAGAGGTATGGAAAGGTCATCCTTGTGATTATTCTAAACTGAAAGTTTTTGGTTGTGATGCATATGCTCTAATTCCGAAACATCAGTGTTCTAAATTAGATCCTAAATCAAAAAGATATATCTTTGTTGGATATGGTGATGGGACTAAGGGATACAGGTTGTGGGATCCTACTACTCACAAGATCATCATTAATAGAGATGTTAAATTCAATGAATCTTCACTCGATAATCCAGATGTAGATGATAAATTGAAATAGGATAATGTACCTAAGTTTCAACATATTCAGTTTGAAACCAGTTAAAATACTGATGATAGTTCAGATGAACAAGTTTCAGATGTAGATCATGAAAAAGTTTCAGATGCAGATCATGAACATGTTTCAGATTCAGATCATGAAGAAGTTCCTACAGATTATAATCAGCAAATTGTAGAAGTACCAGAAACATATTTAAGAAGGTCCACGAGATTTAGACATCCTCCTAAAAGGTATGATGATTATGTTACTTCAGTTGCTTTAACCGCTAATTATGATGAACCTTTGTGCTATCGGGAAGCTATAGAAGGTTCTAACAGTGATAAGTGGAAAGAGGCTATGAAGGATGAGATGAAGGCATTAGACAAGAATGCCACATGGGATCTAGTAGAACTTCCTAAAGACAGGAAAGCTGTGGGATGTAAATGGTTTTACAAATTGAAAAGGGGTTTTGATGATAAAGAAGATAGGTACAAAGCGAGGCTGGTCATGAAAGGTTTTTCTCAGAAAGAAGGAATTGACTTTCATGAGATATTTTCACCAGTTGTAAAAATTGTTTCAATTCGGATTGTGTTAGCATTAGTTGCTTTACTTGATTTAGAATTAAAACAAATAGATGTTAAAACTGCATTTTTACATGAAGATTTAGATGAGGAGATTTACATGGAACAACCAGAAGGGTTTGTTCATAATCGCAACAAGAAATTTGTCTGCAGGCTCAAGAAATCATTGTATGGTCTGAAGCAGTCGCCTCGACAATGGTACAAGAAATTTGATTCTTTCATGATGAGTCAAAATTATATAAGAAGTGAATATGATCATTGTGTTTACTTTAAGAAATTGAGTAATGGCATTTTCATTATCTTAGTGTTATATGTTGACGATATGCTTTTAGCAAGAAAAAGAATAACATAGATCAATAGGTTAAAGGTTCAGATAGCTAGGACGTTTGATATGAAAGATCTAGGAGCAGCAAGACAAATTTTGTGCATGGAGATTTTTAGAGACAGGAGCAATGGTAAGCTGTGGCTATCACAAAATAATTCTATTGAGAAAATACTCTTAAGGTTTGGTATGAACAATGTGAAGCCTGTTTTAGTCCCTTTTGCTTCCCATTTTAAGCTTTCTTCAAGTTTATGTCTTAACACAAATGAAGAAAAGGAATATATATCTCGAATTCCATATGCCAATGTAGTAGGTTGTTTGATGTATGCAATGGTTTGTACATGACCAGATATTTCACATGCAGTTGGGGTTGTCAGCAGGTATATGGAAAATCCAGGGAAAGAACACTGGTCAGCAGTGAAATGGGTGCTTCTATATCTGAGAGGCACAAGTGATTACTGTATCACTTATAACAGAAGTAGTGAATTTGTTTGTGGATATGTTGATTCCAATTTTGCAGGTGATTTGGATAAGAGAAGGTCAACTTTAGGATATGTCTTTACTCTTGTAGGTGGAGCTATAAGCTGGATGTCAAAGCTACAAAACATTGTTGCTTTATCCACTATAGAAGCATAATACATAGCTGCTTCACATGCTTGCAAAGAAGCGATTTGGTTGAAAGGTTTGTTTGGTGAGTTTGGTATGTTGCAGGAAAACATCAAGTTATTTTGTGATAGTCAAAGTGCAATTCATTTGGCTAAAAATCCGGCCTATTACAGTAAATCAAAGCATATACCTATAAAGTACCATTTTGTAAGACATGTTATCACTGAACGGGGAGTCTCTCTTGAAAAAGTGCATACAAAGAAAAAATGTGCAGACATGTTCACGAAACCAATTTTATTAGAGAAGCTACGATGGTGTCTGGATTCTCTTGTCTTGCAGAAAAGATAAAAATAATAATGGAACAGGGTATCAGGCTAATTGTTGTCAAGGTGGAGACTGTTGAGATTTATTAAATTAAATTTGGAAAAAATCTCATGAATATGACAACAATAGGATTTGTTTCTAAATTGACTCCATCTAATCCTGATGTGGAGTTATTGCATCCTATTTTGTTGTGATTGAATTTATGATTCAGTTTCTACTCCCAGCTATAAAATGTAAGCTCGTAGAGGTTTCTGAGCATGAGGGATGTGAGGTGAAAATAAGAGAAGTGCAGATGAAAAACTCTGTTCTTGTAAATCTCCTGTTGATGAAATAAGACTGCTGATGCCTCTGTTTGGTGGACATAGCCCAGATTGGTTGGGTGAACCACGTTAAAATTCTTGTCTTCATGTTTTATGCTGTGTGTGTTTAATTGTTTTTCCGCTGCCTTGACTCTAACATAAAAAATATACTTCCTAATGGAGGTGATTTTCGAGGATTTAGGTGGGATTGGGGATGTGCTTGCCACCCATTATAGTGATTATTAATTTCCTAAGGGTGATGTGGCCATCTCCTTGTATGTGCTAGCATGCAACTTATAAATGTTTAAATGAGTTGACTCTAAAAAATTCAACATTTAGTGAATTTGGGGATTCGTTTGTAAAGCCAAGGGACAGGGTATTTCTTGGAACCCCCACTTTAGGTGGCAAGAGTGGAGGAGAGTAGGAACGAGAACTTATTTTTCACTACCCATATGCTATCAAACTGTTAGCCCCTCATAAATTCCTTAACAAGCAATTAAGGGGCTAGATTGTTTTATGAGCCTTAAAGGAATGCATTTCCCTTGAAAACACATCATCCTTGAAGCCTTTTTATTTTCCCTGCCTTTGACTGTTCCCCTCTGCTGTTATGATGTCAATGAGCCTTATTGATGAAAAATTGTTGCTCCAAAATTCCTTTACTTGCCCCTTGTACCTCTGCAAAATGTCCCATTTTACCCCTTTTTCTCCCTTTGACAAAGTCCTCCTTTTTCCCTCTAAGTCCCCCTTTACCCTCCAAATCATACCCAAAATCCCCTTTGAATCCTACCCTTGCCCTTTGTTTTTCCAAATTTCCCCTTAGTCCTCCTATCGTTACCCTCCTATGGCTTTAAAATCCATTTAAAGGGCTTTAAAACCCACTTTTTAACCTTATGTTAGGGCTTAGCCCCTTTCCCGCCAGCCCCTTCCAAAATTTTCCCCATATAACCCAGAGCTAAGACCAAGCGCTTAGACTTCAAGCGCCAATCGAAATCAGAAGTTGTCGGAGGGGCACAATCCTTTGTTACATCGAAAAATCTCCGATGTGATTGCCTTGTTCTATAAGTCCCGCGATATGTTATCCACCATTGATCTGTTATCGGGATCAGACGGCCCGCACTAATCGAAAACCTTTGTAATCGCAATGCTTATGTTAAATTCCCCCGATCGGCCCATCACAAATGTTTGTGATGCGATCGATCGCAGCTCCCTTCCGATCATCGTAATCGCAACTCCCCGCCGATCGCTTTCCCCTCCAATTGATCACAAGTCCCTCCTTCCGATTCCCAATCACACCATCTCCCGATACGATCCCGACTGTCTGTTTAACCCACGATCCGACGGTCATCGCACTTCCCGCCCCATCGCAATCGGAACGTTCATAATGTGTCACACTTTTTTCCCTCTAATTGCGATTGCTCCGAACCGATCCTAGCTGTCCATCTCCCCGATGATCCAACGGCTATCGCATGTCTCCACCCAATCGCAATCGGAATTTTGTTGGTGCCACCCCTTTGTGTCCCCTCCAATTGCAAAACCCCGATCACATCTCCACCGTTGGTTCCCGGGTAGATCCAACGACCATCGCATTCCCTTTCCCAATCGCAATCGGAACTTATGTATTGTGTTCCCCCTGCCCCTTCCCGATTGCGATGCTCCGAATTAATCTCAATCATCCGTTGGATCTGAAGATTTGACGGCTCAGATCTAATCGCCCCCCACCACGCTGGGTCCCACCATGTACGATCGTTCCCCTCACATTTCATTACATTTCGTCCAAATTCCTTTGTATTTCCACCGTCAACCAAAGTTTTATGTTTTTCATTAAAGGTCTTATGTTTCATATTTGTTCCACCTGCTTGTCATAAATCATCCTGTTGTTCGATCTCCACCACTGATTTTCATCTCCAAACCATGATCGAACGGTCCATACGTAGTTTTCGGTCAAACCCTATTTGCTCAATGTTACTCTATATCAAAGCATTTTCACTGTTGTTTCATATTAAACCACTGTTACCACCGTCGCGCTATCACTCTGCTCGTCCTCTGGTACAGAAGTTGAAACGCTGCCATGATTGCATAGTGTTGATACAGCGACAAGTTTTCACTGACAGAGGTATTAATGAAGTGGCAGAGAGTTCCAGGCATGAAAACGAAGATCTTTGAGCCTTAAACCAAGTTTTTCAAGGCAAGATACCAGGTCAAAGGCGTCATAGACCACCAGAGGATACGGATATGCAGAAGTTAATATATGGCAGGTTTTTCTACATCAGCAGAATTTTTTTCCCAGGAAAGGACGGGTTGCCCATACTGCTTTTATTCTACGCCGAGCTCCAGAGGAGATTTCCACCCAGACCACAGTCCAAAGCTACCAGAGCATTTGTTTCACAAGTATGGAAGACCGTTCAATCATTTATTTACCTGTTGTTTATTCACCAAAGGTACTACAGATTACAGCAAACCAGGATGCATCAGAGACATACCTGGAGTTAATGAAGCCTGACGAAGACCATTCTTTCCTCCAAAGAGCGCCAGAGATTAATGCTCAGAGTTTAAAACAGAATGGGCTTTGGCCCTCTTCCTCTTCTGAGTGTTAATGCTGCATTTAGTTTTCTACCTACCTCCTCTGTTTCTCTTCAGTTATAAAACTCATGAAGAAAACATTGTAAGGTTGTTGACAAGATATCGGAGAATTGCAAGCTTTCTCCTGAGGCATGCTCATTGTGTAAAGTTGTAAGATAGGCTGAGGAGTATGTTTTCACACTGAATTTCAAGCTATTGGCAAATGTTGTACCTGATTGGTGTTGCTCTTAATATGGCAAGCACATTTCTTTGGATCCTGATCTAAAGCTGCGGTGATGTATTTCTGTCTCTGTGTTTTATTTCATTCCATTTCAGTTATTCTAGCTTGCATCAGAAATCTGGCATAGGATTTGCCCTTGTTAGGCACCCTATGCTTCTGCTCTCCTTGCCTTAGTGTTTTATGCTAAATGTGTTATCTAAGAATTAGTTTCAGTTAATTTAACCATTGTAGTGGATGTCATTGCCTGCTAGCTGATGTATGAGTTAACGAATCTGCTTCTTAGATGTTCTTGTTAGAGTTTAATTAAATGAATTGGGAACACTGGGAGTGTGGAAATCTATCTCTGTCTCACTAGGATCCTTTTCAGTTAATTAAACTTATCTAAGTTTCCCTCAATTTTTTCCTTGCCCTTCTTTGAGAGTTGCCTAAGAGTATGTCCAAGCAGGTCTGGAGTTAAATGACCTCTGACCTGATCTATAGACATAAATTGGTTTACCCTCATTCTTTCACTTTCTTTCCTGATTGTTTCACTCCACCTATCATTTTAGGATCCAATGCTTTAGATGACTAGCCCAACTGAAAGCCTGCATATTGAGCAGCAAGTAAACCCTTTCCTGACTCCATTTTCCCAATGGTCTTGAATACTATCTGAATTTATCTCTCTCTGCCTAAACTCTTCTTTGCCTTGCCTTGTCTTATATTGAAACCTTCATTCTTGATTCCCAACAACCAAATAAAAAAAAACAAACAAAACCCCAAGCCTTATAACGAGCCTAACATCTTAACATTTGAACTTTAGAGACATATACCTTTGACAATCATAGAGAGATCCCTCTTTGGACCTAGGAGGGCTAGATCCTAAGGTCTGAAAGTGGTTTTATGTTGTCTCATCTTTTGGTCTTGCCAGTCTGGCCAAAACATGGGAACCCCAACATAATGGCGACTCCGCTGGGGAAAAATCTGAATACCATCCGTCTTACTACATCATAAGAACCTCAGAGGCCTAAAATCTCTGGTTAGGTTGGTAGATTAAACACTCCCATTCACACATCAACCTCTATACCATTTGTTGTGTTCTCCCATACTCTTGGACAGAGTCTGGAAAGGGCCAGGTAGCCTCCAGATCTCACACTCTTTCAGAGGTGACACATATGGTAAAAGCCCTCCCAGTCAATCTCTGGTTTGATTTTGTTGTGTTTTTGAGATATTCTTGAAAAGGGACATCTCATAAGCACTGTGGTGGATAGTGTACCCTCCAGAAAAATCCTAAAACCCTCCACCTGGCGACTCCATAATTCCTAAACGATTCAAAGACTCCACTGGTGATTAGTAGGCCTGCTGATTATCTTGGTTCACATTAGACTCCACTGGGAAACCAAAGCCATTACAACATCAAACACAATAGAAGCAACCAATAGGGTTAAGCTTCTTGATTGGAAAACAACATTCTAGCTTTCAGAACCATTCACACAAGAGCTTATCCTGACCCAAACCCACCTGAAATAGTTGATGACCCTGAGAGAATCCTCAGGAAATCACCTGCACCTAGAGGATCAACTATTTCCAGTCACATCTATAGAGCTAAATCTGCACCTGAAGAAATTACAGCTCTATCAAACTTTCATATTGACCTAAACATACCCGATAGATTACCAAGAAATAGGTCATTCAGTGTTCTAGATCAGCCAGACCTTGAGCTTCCTGATTCACCACCTCAAAGTGGTAAACACATTAGGGACAGAGAAACCCCTCCATCTATACCTCATGATATTCACTTCATTCAAAAGTTGGGGCTCTCCCACCCTAAATCTGCTCAACAAACCTCTGTTGGTCATAATATCCCTGTCATACATATACCAGCTGCCCAATTCAACCCTTTACCTCATCAAAGCGTCATTATGGCAGCCTGGTATGCACCTCTGGTTTTACCTCAACCTCTAGTACCCTTACCCAATGATTATCAATCAAAGATCCCACACTTCACTGCAAAAGAGTCTACCACAACCCAACACCATGTAGATAGAATGGAAGATTCTTTTGACTACATGGAGATAGATGATGATACAGTCAAAATGAGAATCTTTGCCCAGAGCTTAGGGGGTGATGTGAAGAAATGGTTTAAGGGCCTACCTCCAGGTAGCATCAATGACCTCCTAGCTCTATATCAGACCTTCATAAACAAATGGGAAGCTAAGGCCAACCCTCGCCAACTCCTCGCAGAATATATGAGTCTTAAAAGAAACATGGGGGAGAGTGTCCATGAATACACAACGAGATTTAACAGCATTTACAACGCTCTCCCTCCACACATGAAACCTCCCCAAGGTATGGCTCTAGCGAAATAACCCGAAGGCTTCGATGCTGACATGGCCTACCAGCTTAGGGAAAGAGATTACAACACATTGGAAGACATGCAAAAAGGAGAAGTGAGTGTAGAGGCTAATCTAATTGAGAAGAGAGCAAGATTGAGAGCTGAGAAAAGGGTAACATATAGAGATGACAGTGTAGCTTCCACATCTGATCCAAATTATGACCGTTTATCCAAAAATGTGGAAAGGCTACAGAAAATGATGGAAAAAATGGTTGTCTCAGTCAGGAACCAAAACATAAATCAAAGCCATAACTAGAACCAAAACTTTAGAAGAAACAATGCTACTCCCAACAGACAAAGAGAATTAGATTAGCAAGTCATTCCCCCATTCCAAGAGAACTTTCTTGATGAAGATGAGGGAATCATAGAAGAGTCTGAGGGGAACAAAATAAACATTTTTGAAACAAAATATTCGATCCATAACTGTTACACAGAAGAGGATCACTCCCCACCCTCTAGTTGGGATGAGGAATGGTCTGAATCTGAAGATTACAGGTTAGGATTTGAGAATCCCATGATGCAGGTCAGAGAACAATATGAACTTAGAAGCAAAAAGAGCCAATAAACTGCCAAACCAAAGGCTTCTGAGGTCACCATCAAGAAAATACCTGAGAAACATTCTAGAGCAACTGCTGAAAGTAACAAATCAGTAGCTGAGAGTTCTGGAGAGAACAAAGAAAAGGACAACCAAAACACCAACACACAAGGTAAACCAACTAGTAGCACTAGCACTGTAGTTAGTGCTCCTAATAAAACTGTCACAAACACTATACATAACGAGAATCAGCACACTGATTCAGCCACTAAGGCAGTGACTAACAAAACAGAGTTGAACATTCCAAAGAGTCAGTCTGCTTTCAATTTGGAGAGTCAGATTGCAAAAATTAAAATCTCTGTCCCACTCTCTGAGCTGGCCACTTAGGATGTATATAAGGGCCAAATTTTGAAAGCATTAAATTTAGGTGAGAACAGTGACACTGTAAATCTAAGTGATGATCAACCTGCCCTTCTGTTTGGTCCAAATATTGAAGGGAAGTTTTAGGAGGGGGTAGTTCCACCTTTTTATATCAGTCTCAACATTCATGAAAAGATTATTCATAATGCAATGCACGATTCTGGAGCATCACACAACCTGATGCCTAAAGTAGTGATGGAAAAATTAGGCCTAGAGATAACTCATCCCTATAAAGACCTATATTCATTTGACTCTGGTAGAGTAAAGTGTCTTGGCCTGATCAAAGATTTATGTGTGAGCCTTACCTAGATTCCTGCCAAGTGTATGGTCATGGATGTTGTTGTGGCAGATGTGCCACCCAAGTATGGCATGTTATTATCAAGATCATGGAGATCCAAGCTGCAAGGGACAATGCAAATGGATGGGTCTTATGCCACAATCCCAATCTTTGGCCAACTTAGAAGACTATATAGGGAGGCACAAATGAAATTCCTGGTTAGTAACCCTGAAAAGCCTGAAAATTATCCTCTATACTATGTACATACAGACCTGGATTCCTTTATCCTCTACAATGATGAGTCTTTGGGGGAACCAAAATCTGAAAATGTAGACACAAGCGTAGGTACATATGATGAAACAGAGCCAATGGAATTTAACATAATGGCTACTCTAGACTCAGAGGAAGAAGACGTAGAAAACTTTGAACGGTGCACTGAAACAACAACACAAAGTGAACCGGAAACAGAATGCAATCAACCAACTAGTCACCTCTCTGACTTCCACACCCAGAACGAAAAACTAAACAGCCCACAGCCTAGTGCAGACCCTATATCACAACGTAATGGTGAACCCAGCCACAAGGAAAGAAGTGATAACAAAACCAAGAGTGAACCCCTGTGGGAGATGAGTTTTGATGGGTCCTGCACAAGAAGAATTTCCAGAGCTGGGGTATGGCTATGTAACACAGAGAGCGACTACGCTGAGAGCCATGCTTGCAATCTGCATTTCAAATGTACCAATAATATTTCAGAGTATGAGGCCCTTATCCTCGGTTTAAATCTGTTGAAGAAAATAGGAGCCCGTAGAATAGCCGTGCAGGGAGACTCTGAACTGGTTATAAAATAGGTGAACGGTGAATACACAACTAAACACCCTAGGTTGAGAGCATATAGGAACGATGCTATGGACATATTGAAAAATTTTGTTGAATACGAATTAGTGTTTGTTCCTAGAAATCAGAACGCCATTGAAAATGGATTAGCTTGCCTAGCCAGTTCATACCCTAAGACTCCAAGCGACCAAAAAATCATAGTACAAACCTGATTTAGACCTGCAGTGCCGGATAACGAAAAATATTGGCAGGTCTTTGAGGGCGATAAACAGATTGAATATTTCCTGATAGGCAGAAACGAGTTTGAGTTTTCTGATTCAGACTCTACATCCAATGATAGCTGCCTAAGTGAGGAACCCTCAGATGAGGGAGAATCTCCACCCCACGATGTAGAAATAAACGCTTTAAATGAAGAAACTGGAAATTCAACCACAGAATGCGAAAATGCAGATATTGAAGAAGTAGAGGTGCTGCAGGCCAAAGATAGGAACATACCTCGAGGTCTGGCGCCTTTAGAAGATCTTTTTGACTTTGATGACGTAGCAAAAAAGCCTACCATAGAACACGCAGACTCTGACGTTGAAGAATGCAACATAGGCACAAAAGATAATCCCAAAACGATTAAATTGGCTAGGTCCTTACCCACAGAAATGAAAAGGAAATACTTTGATTTATTCAAAGAATTTATTGACGTGTTTGCGTGGAGTTATGAAGACTTAAAGGCTTATGACATGAACATCATACAACACAAAATACCTTTGAAAGAAAATCAGAAGCCCTTCAGACAAAAACTCCGCAGAATAAACCCAAAGAAATTGCCTGCAGTTGAAAAGGAAATTAAAAAGATGTATGAGGCAGGCATAATTGCACCTGTAAGGTTCTCTGATTGGGTATCCAACCTAGTGGCTGTGAGAAAGAAAACAGGGGAGATCAGGCTGTGCATTGATTTCAGGAATCTTAATAGAGCCTCACTCAAAGACAATTACCCTTTGCCAAAAATGGAACAAATCCTTCAGAGGGTAGTAGGCTAAAAAAGGATCTCCCTGCTAGATGGGTTTTCAGGTTACAACCAAGTCTTAGTAATCCCAGAAGACCAACTCAAGACAGCCTTTACCACTCCATGGGGCACCTTTATGTATGAAAAAATTCCCTTTGGAATGATGAACGTTGGTGCAACCTTCCAAAGAGCAATGGATATAGCTTTTTCAGATGAAATAGGACACTTCATTGTTATTTACTTGGATGACATAACAGTCTATTCCAAGAATGAAGAAGAACATCTAAAACATCTGAGGAAAGTGTTTGAAAAATGTAGAAGGTTTGGTCTGTCATTAAATCCAAAAAAGACTGTATTTGGGCTGCAAGAAGGAAAGCTTCTTGGCCACATTATATCTGAAAAGGGAATTAGGATAGACCCACAAAGAGTTGAGGGAATACTACAAATCACACACCCGAGAAACATCAAAGAATTACAGTCCTTCATTGGGAAAATTAACTTCCTTAGGAGGTTTATTCCCAACCTAGCTGAACACCTTAGGAATATGACTAACATGCTAAAGAAAGGTGTGGGAGTTAAATGGACTATTGGAGCTAAACAATCTTTTGAATCAGTAAAACTTTCACTCACCCAAGCTCCTGTTCTGATCAGCCCAGATTTCTCTAAAGATTTCCTGATATTTTCATTTTCCTCTGAGCATAGCAAAACATTGAGGGATGCACCCTTGAAATACAACATAATGGAAAAACAGACCTACGCTCTTGTTAAGGCTTTAAAGGACTTTAGGGTGTACATATTGCATTCCCACACCATAGCTTATGTGCCTAACATAGTAGTCAAAGATATACTGTCCCAAGACCCAGATGGGAAAAGGGGCAAATGGATTGTTGTGATTTTAGAATATGATATTGAGATAAAAACCACCAAACTGATCAAAGGTTAGGTCTTAGCTAAGTTAATGTCTAAATCGAATCTGCAAGCCCTTGAACTTAACATGGTAAATGCCTTGAATGAGCAGGAAGGATTTCCTGATCCCACTGTTGAATAGAAGTTTCAGAACTCCCCTTGGTATTCTGATATCCTTTACGTGCTCAATAACCTCAATGCTCCACCTGAACTGTCAAAGAATAAGGCCAGATTCATAAAACTAAAAGCCAGAAACTAATGCATTTTGAATGAAAACTTATACTGGAAAAACCCAAATGGCCTATTTCTTAAATGTTTGCCTGAAGCAGAGGCAGAAAGGATTAAACAAGAATTCCATGCAGGAGAGTGTGGAGGCCACCTGAACTGGAAGGCAAAAAAAAATACTCAGGGCTGGCTACCACTAGCCCACACTCTTCAATGATATCCATAAGATGGTAATTACCTGCCACAAATGCCAGATTTTCGAAGGAAAGAGAAAAATCCTTCCCCTCCCTTTATAACCCATCACTGTTGAAGGTCCTTTTATGCAATGGGGCCTAGATTTTATTGGAGAAATCCACCCTGCTTCTGCACAACACAAATGGATCTTAATAGCCACAGACTACTTCACTAAGTGGATAGAGGCCGTACCTACTAGGAATGCCACAGATTCAGTCATCATTAGGTTCCTAGAAGGTCATATCCTCTCTCGGTTAGGCTGCCCAAGGAAAATAATCACCGATAATGCTGCTTCTTTTGGATCCAAGAAAATGGTTGATTTTTGTCACAGGTATCAAATAGCGCTTGGTCATTCAATTGCCTATTACCCACAAGATAATGGCTTAGCTGAATCATCAAACAAGAACCTAGTGGCCATCATCAAAAGGCTGTTAGAAGAGAACAAAAAGTCATGGCATAACAAGTTAGTGCATGCCTTGTGGGCTGACAGGCTTACAACAAAGAAATCCATTGGCATGTCACCATTTCAGCTTGTCTATGGTGCAGAAGCAATTTTTCCTACCAGCCTTGGGGTACTAGTGGTTAAGCTGGTCCAAGAGATTCAAACAGAAGAAGACAGTATGGTGAGAAGGATAAACCATACAATTCATCTCCAACAAACAAGGGAAGAAGTTTACAACAGAGCAATGAAAGTTCAGAAAAATATAAAGAAGTTGTTTTACAAAAGGACCAAAGCTGCTGATTTCAAACTTGGAGATAGAGTTCTGAAGTGGGACTCAAGGAGAGAGGACAAAGGAAAACACGACAAGTTTGACAGTTTGTGGCAAGGTCCATACATCATCCAGGCAACTGTGGGTCCAAATTCCTTTTCCCTACAAGAATTAGATGGTACAAAGCTGTTTGGGGGTCCTGTTAATGGCAGGATGCTCAAACACTACTTCTGCTGATTCCTGATTTCCAGTTTCCATTTCCATTGTACATACATTGCAGTTTTTTGTTTTCAAGAAAACGATGAAATGTCCCAAAAAACAGAGAGAAAAGAGGGGTTCAGACATGCTCAAAACATGAACCCCTGAAGTGCAAATATTGGCTCTAACATGCTCAAACGTTGAGCCAAAGAAAGCAAAGTAGCTGGTCCTAACATGCTCAAAATCTGGACCAGCAAAGGAGAAAGAAGAATCATCTCTAACATGCCCAAAACCAGAGTTGAAATGAAGAAAAGAAGTGACTCTAGCATGCTCAAAACTTGAGTCACAAAGAGAAGAAGGATACTTCAAGTTTCAGATTTCAAGCCTTCACAATTTTGTTTTCAGTTTTCTGCAAATTTCTGTCCATGTGCAACTATCTTTATGCCTTGAATCTACAGCAAACTAGACTATCTAATCCTAGTTTGACTGTTTTTAAATTTCTGTTGTAGAATATAGAGAAGAAATCTGCTGGACAGTTTAATCCTAGCAGATATTAGAATAGGTAGAGAAACATAGGAGACCAACAGTCTAATCTGGTCTCATGGATCAATAAGGGTAGATTTAGAGTAGGTTTATTTTCTGTTATAAAAATAAATGATGTAAAGGGTCTGCTAGTTCAAATGCACCCTAGACAAAAAATGCTAGGATCGTAGGATGGGTAGGTAGATTGTTGGGAATGTTTTGCTGATCTATCATATTTGTGGCAGCTGAAAATCAAAGAAAAAGGGTGGCTTAAGCAGCAGGCATCTGGCCTACACCAAAAATCATTTTCTGAATTCTTGACTCCTTCAAGAAGAATCCATCCCCATGTGGAGCCACTGTTAGCCCCTCATAAATTCCTTGACAAGCAAGTAAGGGGCTAGATTGTTTTATGAGCCTTCAAGGAATGCATTTCCCTTGAAAACACATCATCCTTGAAGCCTTTTTATTTTCCCTGCCTTTGACTGTTCCCCTCTGCTGTTATGATGTCAATGAGCCTTACTGATGAAAAATTATTGCTCCAAAAGGCCTTTACTTTCCCCTTGTACCTCTGCAAAATGTCCCATTTTACCCCTTTTTCTCCCTTTGACAAAGTCCTCCTTTTTCCCTCTAATTCCCCCTTTACCCTCCAAATCATACCCAAAATCCCCTTTGAATCCTGCCCTTTCCCTTTGTTTTGCCAAATTTCCCCTTAGTCCTCTTATCGTTACCCTCCTATGGCTTTAAAATCCATTTAAAGGGCTTTAAAACCCACTTTTTAACCTTATGTTAGGGCTTAGCCCCTTTCCCGCCAGCCCCTTCCAAAATTTTCCCCATATAACCCAGCGCTAAGACCAAGCACTTAGACTTCAAGCCCCAATCGCAATCGGAAGTTGTCGGAGGGGCACAATCCTTTGTTACATCGAAAAATCTCCGATGCGATTGCCCTGTTCTATAAATCCCGCGATATGTTATCCACCGTTGATCTGTTATCGGGATCAGACAGCCCGCGCTAATCGCAAACCTTTGTAATCGCAATGATTATGTTAAATTCCCCCGATCAACCCATCGCAAATGTTTGCGATGCGATCGATCGCAGCTCCCTTCCGATCATCGCAATCACAACTCCCCGCCGATCGCTTTCCCCTCTGATTGATCGCAAGTCCCTCCTTCCGATTCCTGATCACGCCATCTCCCGATCCGATCCCGATCGTCCGTTTAACCCACGATCTGACAGTCATCGCACTTCCCACCCCATCACAATCGGAACGTTCGTAATGTGTCACACTTGTTTCCTCCGATTGCGATTGCTCCGAACCAATCCTAGCCGTCCATCTCCCGGCTGATCCAACGGCTATCGCATGTCATCGCCCAATCGCAATTGGAATTTTGTTAGTGTCGCCCCTTTGTGTCCCCTCTAATTGCAAAACCTCGATCCACATCTCCATCGTCGATTCCCGGGTAGATCCAACGACCATCGCATCCCCTTTCCCAATCACAATCGGAAATTATGTATTGTGTTCCCCCTGCCCCTTCCCGATTGCGATGCTTCGAATTAATCTCAACAGTCCATTGGATCTAAAGATCTGACGGCTCAGATCTAATCGCCCCCCACCACGCTGGGTCCCACCATGTACGATCTTTCCCCTCACATTTCATTACATTTCGTCCAAATTCCTTTGTATTTCCACCGTTAACCAAAGTTTTATGTTTTTCATTAAAGGTCTTATGTTTCATATTTGTTCCACCTGCTGTTCATAAATCATCTTGTTGTTCGATCTCCACCACTGATTTTCATCTCCAAACCATGATCAAATGGTCCATACGCAGTTTTTGGTCAAACCCTATTTGCTCACTGTTACGCCATATCAAAGAATTTTCACCATTATTTCATATTAAACCACTGTTACCACCGCCGCGCTATCACTCCGCCCGTCCTCCAATACAGAAGTTGAAACGCCGCCATGATTGCACAGTGTTGATACAGCGGCAAGTTTTCACTGAAAGAGGTATTAATGAAGTGGCAGAGAGTTCCAGGCATGAAAACGAAGATCATTGAGCCTTAAACCAAGTTTTTAAAGGCAAACTACCAGGTCAAAGGCGTCATAGACCACCAGAGGATACGGATATGCAGAAGTTAATATATAGCAGGTTTTTCTACATCAGCAGAATGTTTTTCCCAGGAAAGGACGGGTTGCCCATACTGCTTTTATTCTATGCCGAGCTCCAGAGGAGATTTCCGCCCAGACCACAGTCCAAAGCTACTAGAGCATTTGTTTCACAGGTATGACGGACCGTTCAATCATTTATTTACCTGTTGTTTATTCACCAAAGGTACTACAGAGTACAGCAAACCATGATGCATCAGAGACATACCTGGAGTTAATGAAGCCTGACGAAGACCATTCTTTCCTCCAAAGAGTGCCAGAGATTAATGCTCAGAGTTTAAAATAGAATGGGCTTCGGCCCTCTTCCTCTTCTGAGTGTTAATGATGCATTTAGTTTTCTACCTACCTCCTCTGTTTCTCTTCAGTTATAAAACTCATGAAGAAAATATTGTAAGGTTGTTGACAAGATATCGGAGAATTGCAAGCTTTCTCCTGAGGCATGCTCACTGTGTAAAGTTGTAAGATAGGCTGAGGAGTATGTTTTCACACTGAATTTCAAGCTATTGGCAAATGATGTACCTGATTGGTGTTTCTCTTAATATGGCAAGCACATTTCTTTGGATCCTGATCTAAAGTTGTGGTGATGTTTTTCTATCTCTGTGTTTTATTTCATTCCATTTCAGTTCTTCTGGCTTGCATCAGAAATCTAGCATAGGATTTGCCCTTGTTAGGCACCATATGCTTCTGCTCTCCTTGCCTTAATGTTTTTTGCTAAATTTTTTATCTAAGAATTAGTTTCAGTTAATTTAACCAGTGTAGTGAATGTCATTTCCTGCTAGCTGATGTATGAGTTAACGAATTTGCTTCTTAGATGTTCTTGTTAGAGTTTAATTAAATGAATTCGGAACACTGGGAGTGTGGAAATCTATCTCTATCTCACTAGGATCATTTTTAGTTAATTAAACCTATCTAAGTTTCCCTCAAGTTGTTCCTTTCCCTTCTTTGAGAGTTTCCTAAGAGTATGTCCAAGCAGGTCTGGAGTTAAATGACCTCTGACCTGATCTATAGACATAAATTGGTTTACCCTCATTCTTTCACTTTCTTTCCTGATTGTTTCACTCCACCTATCATTTTAGGATCCAATGCTTTAGATGACTAGCCCAACTGAAAGCCTGCATATTGAGCAGCAAGTAAACCCTTTCCTGACTCCATTTGCCCAATGGTCTTGAATACTATCTGAATTTATCTCTCTCTGCCTAAACTCTTCTTTGCCTTGCCTTGTCTTATATTGAAACCTTCATTCTTGATTCCCAACAACCAAATCAAAGCAAATCAAACAAAACCCCGAGCCTTATAACTAGCCTAACATCTTAACATTTGAAATTTAGAGACATATAACTTTGACAATCATAGAGAGATCCCTCTTTGGACCTAGGAGGGCTAGATCCTAAGGTCTAAAAGTGGTTTGATGTTGTCTCATCTTTTGGTCTTGCCAATCTGGCCAAAACATGGGAACCCCAACGCAAACGAGGAAAGCTCTATTGTGTCTAAATGTGGAGAGGATTCGAGGTAACTTGATCCAGGTGGATATCGGTGGCCAACCACCTATTCCATTTGGACCCACACCATCAATTCTTATCGCTTTTCACATTCAGCACAACTTACTATTTTTAGCAGGTTTTCGGGTCCTACACTCCCGGAGCCGTTTTTGGGCCTTAATGATCTAGGTGGATATTGGTGGCCACCCACCTATCCCATTTGAACCCCCACCATTAGTTCTTTCAGTTTTTAAGTTGCAGCACAACTTACTATTTTTAGCAGTATTTCAGGTCCTGAATTTCCAGAGACATTTTGAGGCCCTAAACGACGTTTTTTGGGAAAACCAAGAGCAACATGGGTCCATAGACCCATGTATGTTTCTCACACCGAAATTTGTACTCCTCCGATAGATATTTATAGTGAGGTATGATACGTGTCAAACGGAGATCGTATGCTGAAGTTACGTCCCCGAGAAGTTTAAACACCAATTTACCCAAACGGGGCCCATAATTTTGGCGCTTCATCTCCTAGGGTTAGGTTTTTTGAAGTTTAGAGTTCTCCATTGTTTCTCAATAATAAATAGGCCCTCGAGCCTCATTTTAACACAGTTTAGAGGTAGATAGCCGCCACATCTCTTCTCAGAGATACGCTACTAACACCCTAGCTATTTTTATTTTCAGTATGTTTGTAAGCATATTTCAGTGACTTGAATTAAATAAAATGAAGTATTGTTTCCACTTCATCTTTGTGTTTATGTCTATTTTGGGATTTTATTGCATTCCTGCATAAATCTGAATCATAACTCGTCACACCTTACTTTTCTTTGGTTATATTTGTCTGAGTCATTTATTAGAATTTTGGTGCTAGTTGGGGGGATTCTTGGTTGGTTTTCTAGGTCTAAATTGTCCACTCATTTATCTATGTGCTCTTATTTCCTTTGGCCACATTGAGCCCCTCGCTCTATCCATCCCAATATTTTTTGGTTGTGTCTGTCACCTTATTTACTGGTTTTTTTTAAGTGCGTCATGTTTTCACCTCTAGACCTTCAGTTATCTTGGTGCTTTGTCCTGACTATAGGTCACACCATGTATCTCATTTGTTCTTGGTTTCCTACCATGAATACCCCTAGTGAATGTTTATGGCATAATATTTCACTATTAAACATGACACACCAACAAATGTGCAATGGGCGTGGAGGGAGTGGACATGGCCCTCAGGGTCACACCCATGTTCAACAACATGCACATGGTGTTGTTGGTACCTACCATTTGGTTATTTCCCTTGAAACTTGG
The DNA here is from genome assembly GCA_034641835.2 of Pinus albicaulis. Lineage (NCBI taxonomy): Eukaryota > Viridiplantae > Streptophyta > Pinopsida > Pinales > Pinaceae > Pinus > Pinus albicaulis. The sequence goes on from CM076576.1 coordinate 63,602,667, forward strand.
AATGAAATTCTTCAATTGGAATCTCTTGTTGCTAGAGACAGACAATTTGTCTCAGACTCTGAGATCCTAGAGGATGTCTCTACTTGGATTACCAACCCTGGGCATACCAGGGGAAGAAGGAAGAAGTACCTTAATTTTGCAACCTTATATTGGAAATTGAAGACACTGTTGGGTAGGGTTATAAAGGATAAATAGGCAGAAACATATAATATATATGTAGGATTGGAAGACATTAAATTAGTTTAGATAAATCAACGAGTATGCTTCGAAAGAATGGATGTGAAAATAACTCATGTAGTGTACCATCTTCAAGGTGATCTCGCTCCTCATGCTCCACTTGAATCTAGTGGCAAAGATCTAGCACCTATCACCTCCTAAGACACTTGATGTACTACATGCTAGTCAATAGTTTTTTGTTTTATAACACTTTATTGTATACTTTCATCATGTGAGAGGAGTTGAAAATTTTAAAATTGTGGACAAACTACTCTATAGGTAGGTAGTAAAAATATATGGTTTCTCACTAGGAAGATTGAGACTTCCTACTCGATGATATTTTTGAGATGATTAGTTGATTGATGCACTATGGTTTCATGATATTTTGAGGCAATACAATATTATCGTATCATATATATATATATATATATATGAAAAAATATACTTCATAACAATCAAAGTTTGTCTTGGTTTGTCACTAGGAAAATGAATCGAGAGACAGAGTTTCAACTGTAGAAGCAACTAAATAAAGAATTTATTTAAGTTCAACCACATTATAAAATAAAATATAAAACTAGACTAGAGTGCCAGGCTTTTATGGGCATTTACTACCTAGAAAATAAAAAAAATTATGAAGTGTGTGTATGTTTGTATGTATGTGTGCGCGAAACATACACTTCATAACAATCAAAAGTTTTTCTTGGTTTGTCACTGAATAAATGAATCTAGAGATAGAGTTTCAACTTTAGAAGCTAATAAATAAAGACTTTGTTTAAGTTCAACCACATTATAAAATAAAATATAAAACTAGATTGCCCTGTGAGGCTTTTATGGCCATTTACTAACTATAAAATAAAAAAACTTATAAAGAATTTATTAAAAAAAGAGAACTGCATAATTATTATCATATAAACTTATTAAAATAAAAAAGCGCACATGCACACACAATATTTTTATTTAAAAATATATAAATATTAAAAAATTACCCAATATATATAAAATTAACCACATCATAATACTTTACACACACATATAAAAGAAAGATGGAAACAACTATTCTAAAATTGGACAAAAAGTCACAACAAAATATTATTGGATATGATTATTTTTTAACGGTTGAAATATATATATATATATATGAATCGATTATTATGCAATTTTATATATCATAAGATCAATAATAATTGTAATATTGAGAAAATGATAAATGAGGTTGGACAGTTTACTATGTGTTTGAAAAAAAGTGTAAGTCAGCAAACCCTTTGATTTTGGATTTAAAAAAGTCTTTTTTTGAGAATCAAATCATTCTTGTTATCTTATACAGATGTGAGGCTTGGGTTGAATTAGATCCAAAGAGTCATGGAAAAAGATTGAAGAAATCCAAAAGTATTTTATAACCTACAACCTCAAGATTAAATGAAATATTCCCTACCCTATCCTCCTAATTAAAGCAAGAATTCCCCTCATTGAAAGCATGCCTATGAAAATGTATCTTATGTACAAGAAGAATTTATACATAATGGACGCCAAGAGGTTTCCTAAAATTGCTTATAAATCTATCCAAATCCCTCACCTTCGACTCAAGTGATGTTGGTAAAAGGATTCATGGTATTGGTTGGACCATTGGGAATAAAGGAGGATATCATCATGCAGAATCTGGATAATTTTAAAAATATTGTTACTTCCAAATTTAAGTAGAAATTGTGGGGAAATAAAGAGCTAGAAGGAAAAATAAAATTGCAATGTTATAAGGAGGTGATCAACCCCAAATCTTGAAAACCAAAATTGTCTCTTTGTCCTGACTAGTGTTAAGAGAAAATGAACATTGGCAAGACGAGAACTTTTCTCATGAGCTTCATAGTGAAATTGAGCATTGGTCAATTACATGGATGATAGATTTTGTCACCTGTGTGATCCTAAGAAGGTTGAAGATGAAAAACGATTTTACTTAGATTGTCCATGTTATACACAAATTCAATTTAAATTTCGAAATATTTGTCTCACTATGAACCTTATTAACCGTCTTAACTCAACAAAACTATGTGATTTGGTAATGCTTCTATTCTTCTTTTTAGCATAAAACTAAAATATTGAATAATTTTGATTAATCTTTTACTTTTTTAAGGTTCAATAAACTATAAAAATCATAGTAAACTTTAACTTTCATTATCATCAAATTTAATAATCAAGAATATATATTTATTTCTAAAAAATAATGCATTTATATTAATACTTTTAAAAACAAATTATAATTATTATTATAAACCTGATAAAAGAAAATCATCAAAAATAATTAAATTTTTATAATTGAAAAATAAAACTCTTTAATTAAAAAGGTTTGGTAAAAGGAATGGGATATCTATGTTAATAATATCTATGAATCCCTAGACACCATGGGCAAAGTTGTAAAAACTCCTAAAGAGGAAGATATATTTTCTTTGGAAGACATTGACTTCAAGATTAAAAAGCTTAATGGGAAAGGTAGGGATATTGAAGGTTACTAAGATGAAATTTTCAAAATGGGAAGTTTATCCTCATCCCTCACATTCACAAGCTCCTCAATTTGGCAGTGAATCATGACTTCCCTAAGCCTTGGATGCAAAGTATTATTGTGCCTATATTTAAAAGCAAGGATAAAAATGTTCTCTATAACTATAAGACTATCATGATTAGCGACATTTTAGCCAAATTGTATGGACTCATTTTGGAGAGGAAGATTAGCTTATGGCTTGAAATCCATGGTAAAATATCTAGAGGGAAGACTAGTTTTAGGAGGCATCATTCAACTATTAAGAACCTTGTTACTCTTAGGTCTAATGTCGAGGAGTGTCACAAGTAAAACATATCTCTTTTGTTTTTATGTTGACTTTAGAAAATCTTTCAAAATTGTTCCCGAGGAGAAGTTATGGCAAATGATCAATGAGATAATGGTTCCTCTCGAGTTGAGGGTTGTTGTAAATAGGTTATGCGATAATGTTACTTCCAAGCTTAAGACCACTTAGGGCTGGTATGAGGATATTAAATTCAATACGAGAGTTAAGCAAGGTTGTCCCCTATCCCCTGCACTTTTTGGAATTTGCATAGATAAGCTAGAAGAGTATTTAGAAGTTGTAGGATGTGATGGACCTAAGTTTTCTAGTATAGTTATTAATATTCTCCTCTATGCTAATGATATTGTTCTTCTTGTTAGAATCCCTGATGATCTTGACAAGCAACTTAGAATCCACCATGATTACTTCTCCAATATGGGTATGATTTTTAATATCGACAAGAGTAAAGTCATGATAATTAAATCCAAATGGATCAACTAGATAATTTAATTTATGATAACAATTACTTGGAGAAGGTTTCCTCATACAAATGTTTAGGTTTTGACATTCACCATCAGCTCAACTAGAACCATAACATTGATAAGAGGATTATGGGAGGTTGGGAAGCTTACTATGAGCTTGAAAAAAATTGTAAGTCAATAGATCTTTGGGTTTGGAGTAAAAAAAAGTTTCTCTTCGAGACTCTTGTCACCCTTGTTATTTTATATGGACGTGAGGTTTGGGGTTGTAGGATATCTAGAGAATCATGGAGAAAGATTGAGATGATCCAAAAGAAATTTATAACTTACAACCTCAAGATTAAAGGAAACACTCCCTATAGCCCTATTCTCTTAACTGAAGCTAGCCTCTCCCACATTGAAAGCATGGCTATGTTTAGGTATCTCATGTACAGGAAAAATATGTAAAATATGAAAGCCAAGAGACTCTCCAAAATTTCTTCTAATTATAGTCAAAATCCTCACGTCCAACGCGAGGGAGGCTAGGATAAGGATGCCCAGTCCTGGCTCAACCATTGGGGGATAAAGGAGGATATAATCTTGGAGAATAAGGATAATATTAAAAACTCTATTACTTCCAAATTTAAGGATAAGTTGTGGGACGATAAGGAGTTAGAGGGAAAAGGGAAGCTAAGGTATTATAAGGAGGTGATCAACCCCACTCTTGCTAGCCAAAATTATCTTTTTGTCTTGACCAGTGTTAAGAAGAAAATGAACATTGTAAAGATAAGAACTAATTCTCATGAGCTCTAGAGTGAAACCAAGCATTGATCTATTCCCAAAACACCTTGGAATGAAAGAATTTACCCCCTTTATTATACTAAGAGAGTGGGAGATGAAAAACACTCTCTTGGATTGCTTGATCCTTACTCACACCGGTTCTCCTTTTCAAAGCATTTTCCACACTACCGACCTTCTTGACATGCTAAGCCAAAAAAACTATAGTGATCTGAGAATGCTTCTCTCCCTTCTTTTTCATCATTGAAATAACATATTAAAGAGTCTATGTTAATCCCTTTCTTTCTTAAGGTCTGATAAACCATATTGGTCTTAGTAGATGTTAACCACCACCACCATCATCATCAAATAAGAGTAGCCATATTGACACATAATTTAAATAATAAATAAATAAGTGGTAAAAAGTTAAAAACAATTCAATTGTGGATAAGGTTCAATTCTCATAACAAAAAATAATTATTATATTAAAAATTACTATATAATTATCTTTTTTTGTTTTTTTTTGTCAAGTTGTCTGTGATCCTCCAGCAGGCTTGACCTGTGGTTTGAGTAGCCGCGACCCAGGGGTATCTAAACCGTCAAAGTCACCCAGGGATCGCACCTGGCCTGGGCCGCACTAGCCCTTTTACTCACTGGAGTTTATAGCATGTCTCCTCCACCTAGCACACGACACAACCACCCCCCGTGAGGTTTGATCCTAGATCGCTTTGCTGACGAGGCCCATCCTCAACTGATTGTGCTAGCAAAACTTGACACTATATAATTATCTTTTATTAAGAAACCATAATTTAAAAATATTTATTTTATTACAACATATTTATAATTATATAAATCTTCCATTTAATTAAAATTTACTTATGTAGTGGTCATTTGAAATTAAATATTTATATTTTAATATTTATCCAAAAAAAATATAACTTGTGAACCACATGAGAAATAAAAAGTACCACATTTTGTTATTAAGGAGATAAATGGCAATCAAACCACACAAGACCGACCAACCAAACTCAAACAACCATCAACCAACTATGGGACGCCTTGAAGTAGTATTTTTGGTTCCTATGTTCCTTGGAATAGCTATCGATTTTTTTGGTGAAATATGTTAATTTATATGCATGCAACTCGCGACAAATTCAATGATGATTTTCTTATCATCAACAACCCAAAAAGGGAAAGAAAATGTTTGTTTTCTTATCATCAACAACCCAAAAAAGTGCATTTAAATATACAAATGCTAATGGTGAGTATAAATATTATAAAAATTCTTTTTTAGTTTAATGTGTAGTGGGTAGAGTAGTTGGTTCAAGTTCGATTTTTCCCCTTTTAATTAGTTCAGGTAAACTTATAACTTATTTCTAATATTTTGCAAAACATTTATTAAATTAATTTTCTATAATGAATATATATGTGTTAGTTAAAAATAATTATTAATACATATTTTATATTTATCTTATAGTTTCTAGTTATTATAATTATTATATTTTGGAATATAATGTAATTTCAGAAAATCTAGTAATTTTTTTTGTTTTTTTATTTTCTTTTTTAATAGTATTGTCAATCTCATAAAATGAAACTATTACATAGTTAAAAAAGACCATTTCAAATCTTTATTTTGATGTAAAACTATGATTTTAGTAATTGCAAATTGCAATCTTAAATTAATTTAGAGATTGTTAATTTTTCTAGATAAATACTTTATTATTTAATATGAACACTTGATTATTCATAATCTAAATGTGTAATTATGATTGTTTCATACAATGAATCAATGAGGTTCCATATTATTATGTTGTTAGGATGGATGAGCTCCATTAATTGCTTACATTTTATTTTCTTCATTGTTATCAATTAAATCGAGCCAAATTACTAATAAACAATGTATTAGTTAAAAGGGTCCTACTTTTCTAATAATCATTTTTTTCCCCTCAAAACAATCTCATATTTCACAAACCATATCCCTTCAAATGCCATATACCAAGTCATGCTACATAGTTCACTAATAATCACCCACTTTTCTGTTATATATAAAACAAGGGTTGCATAACAGCGTAGTCCCTGCCACAAAAAAATGTAAAATAATATTACTTAGTTATTAGCGTGAACGAAGTGATTACAAAAGAATTTAATTCAATTTATGTATGAATTTATATGAATTGAAACTTTATGACCTTATCTTAATGATTTTATGTAGTTGATTTACAGAGATGTAAATGAACCTGAACCATGAGTAACCATGAGTGATATAAGAACTTCTCATAAAATTATTATGATAGCCTAGTGAAACATGCAATCATATCTTTGCACCGAGATCCATAGATGACGAGTATTATGCAATAATGATTACTCTATTGTGCCATCCAAAGGTTTAGTTATTGCATATTTTTTTCTTACTTTCCACTTATATTTCTTGCGAATTAAAAACTTAAAAATAAATTATGTTTCTTGTGAATTAAGAACTTTAGTATCAACTATGGTACTATGTTACTTATGCGTCTATGATATGTAGTTTCTATTACATTACATGTAGAGATTTTTGACTTAGTTTCATCAAATGATAAAAGAGTTTGTATTATTTTATTAATTAAATGAAATGTTTATTAAAAATAGGAACATGTTTTACAAACAATTATTTTTATTTTTTATAAATTGTTACCTACATCAAGATGGTGATGTTAGATGATTTTATATAACGGTTACACATTTGAGACCACTAAGCTTAGATAAGCATCTCATAAACAATTCAGCAATAATCTATAAATAATTGTCGATAAAACCTTTGTAGAATCTATATGCTACTGTAAGAAAAAAAAATCATTTTATAGACCAATGATACTTAAAAATACAAATTAAAAAATTAGCAAATTAAAAAATAAACATATCTCATTTTAAAACGAAACCTTAGAAATAGTAAAGATCAAAGTTAACTTAGTAATGATGAAAAGGAGAAATTGATCACTAAATAAATTACCCTTTACTAATGGTAAGTGTCCTCTGCTTCTCCCCAAATCACTTTGCTACAACCAACATTGTACTCTAGCACTCAATTTAGAGGGTTAAGGACTGAAAGATTAGAGAAATGGTGGAGAGTTTCCAAATATACAAGGTTTGAGACAATGCAAGAAGAAGACGAACCTTAGTCAAACAAACTTAGCGATTTCGTTGACAATGACATGTCCGATGATAGGTTCAAAATTCACAAAGTCCCTCTACACCAGGAATTTTCTCAACTATGCAAGTATTCTTTACCTTGCACAATTTCATAATTCACTTTCAAATGTGTGAATTAACTGAAAATTTTGAGACAAATCGATAAAATTAGGTACAATTTAAACTAAATTACTTTAGTGTTTTATACATTCTATTCCACTACATTAGGTTTAATTGTTCTAGATTGGATCATTATATTATTCATCACCAATATCGACGCATTCAGAGTGGAAAAAAAAAATGAATAACCTCACGAGACTCTTTTTACTAGCGGGACCTAGTTTGGAAAAATGGGGTTTGAAACCTTCCGAGAGAGTTTTGAGGCATCAAACGATGTATTTTAGGGGTAAAAATTTGTGTATTTAATGTTGAATCCTTTTATGCTATTTTACACACTGTGATATTTCTAACAATGCAATACGAGTGACAATCAGAGTCTGTATGCAAAAGTTATTCCACTTAGAAATTGACCTTCCTATTTTCACACCCATAATTCGGGAGGATGTCACGCCAGCCCCCATTATTCATGGAAAAAGGGCTATCCACATGATTGTGATTTAAAAGACTCTAGAAGAGTATATTTTAGCTCTGGTTAAGAGTTGACATAGTCAAACTTAACCACTAGTAGGTTAGCAGGCTATATCATAACCATGCCACTAGGAGGAAGCAACATTCCATTCTTTCGAGTGGATTTGTTCCATTGATAAGAAAAAATATCCAAGAGGAATAGGAGGTAGAGAACACAGAGAGGATTTTTTCATTGTAGGAGTCCATGGGCCATAGGCCATACTTATTTTTACCTTCAACCATATTTCCAAACAGAGAAAGAGAGTGGAGCGACCTCACCTTCCAGCTGGGTTTTCTCCCAAAAGGGTTTCCTAGAGCATATCTTGTGTTTTATGTTTGTGTGTGATATTTTATTTTGTCGTTCTCTATTTTATGCATAATTTCCTTTCGAATGCATACACTATTTATAGTAAAATCTATAGATCTAGAAATTTAACAAAACAATAATAGTGTAGAATTCCATATTTTAAATATAATATTTTATCAATTTTGTTGTAATGAATAGTCCAATGGAATATCCACGACATTTTACAGATCATATTAGTATCATAGCAGGTTTCTTTGGGTATTTTTTGGAGATTTACAGGGGATCTATATCGGTGGGGACGAAAATCATAAAACCCTAATCATGACATATGAATATGTGAATGACCCTCACGATCCTACAAATGTGAGGTTTTCATGGTTGGAACAATAAGTCGAAGATATAAATCGCAATGTAGACATCCTTATGGCAGCCCTGAGCAATAATCTTGGGATATTTGGAGACGATGGAGGTTCAAATGCATAGGAAAAATCACAAAGGGCATCGAGAGACCGGGAAGAAAGAAATAACTAACTAAAGAAAGAACCTGGAAAAGGTCAACCTAGTCTGAGCATCAAGAACCAATCACAATACCTATTTAAAATGTAAGATAAGGTTGATATCAAGTCGTACCATGACGAGATCGATGCTCTAAATTTGAATCACTCGTTGCAGCAACTAGAAGTTTATTTCAATGTCCATCAAATTGAGGAAGGATAGAAAATCTCATTTGTGCGACTGAAATTAGAGGACCATGCACTAACTTGGTGGGAGAGTTACACAGAGACTCTAAGGTTGGAGGGAGAGCCTCTAATGGCTAAGTGGGAGGACTTAAAAAAGCTCACTACGTCACAATTTTACCCTATTAGGTGCGTAGAGGACTAATGGATCTGGTGGCACTACTTCAGGAAAAAGTTGGGCAAAAGCATGTAGGAGTACACCACAGAGTTCAGAAAGATGGCCATAATGTTTGGTACCTCTCAAAAGAACCCATATGTAATCCTCAATTATTTGGGCGGTTGATGTCGCCATCTGCAGGATAAAGTGATGTTGTTCAAGCCCAAATCAATGGACGAGGCTTGTGTATAGGAAAAATACTTGGAGAACATAGGCCTGCAGAGAGCAAAAACGGTTCTAAGGAGGGGAAGAAGAATAAAAAAGAAGGAAAATATAAAATATGGAAGCGACAACACACCAGTGCAAAGATCCTAGCAACCATTACAACCATTACAACATAAATGACCATACAAAGGAGAAGTGTTGGAAGTTTCATCTAGATTTTCACCCAAAGAAAAAAAATAAAGATAATAAGAAGAAGAGTATAATGGCCATAGATATGAGAAACCATGTTGAAAGTAGCTTAGGCTTGGATGAGAAAAATAATTTGTACATCAGTGTAGAAGGATGTGAATCTGAGTAGCTTTCAGTAACACGAAGAGAAAGAAATGACCAAACTATTCCATATAAAGATACAATTCAAGAAGAAAAATATTGATAATCTATTTGAATTAGGATGGCACATGAATATCATTGCAGAGTAACATGTCAAGAAGTTGGGGTTTGAAGTTCATGATCATCTGAATTCATATCCACTAGGATAGATAAATAAGGATGTATAGATGAAGGTAACAAAATAGTGACAAAAAAAGATTTTCTATCAGTGTTGATTTTATCGATGAAGTAGAACTAGATATGGTTCCCCTTGATGTATGTGGAGTCGTGTTTGGGAGTCCCTAAATGTACATGTGAGATGAAATATTAATGCGGATATCCAACTAGTACCGACTCGTCAAGGATGGAAAATTGTTCATCATCAACGCACACAAAGGCATTTAGAAGATTTCACTAGTAAGTTCCAACGAAGTCAAGAAATTGATCAGTTCCAACTAGAAGTATGTTTTATTGTTTTTAACAGAAATTCAGTCTATATAAGAGTCAATAATAGGGAAGGCATCCCTTGATGGATTTACTAAGAAGGAAAAAACAACCGAAAGAGTTGATACAGGCATACAGGGATATGTTGTGAGACCCTAAAGGGTTAACACCTAAGAGGGAAGTGGAGCATGAGATCTAGCTATTGTCGGACTCCCCATTTCAAAAAATTGGGTTTTAAAATTAATATATTATAGAAGCAAATGAGTTGAAGAAATAGTTGCAAAAATTACTAGAATAGGGTGTCATTCGACCAAGTACATCACCTTGTGGGCCACCCATCATCATTGTACCAAAGAAGGACAATACTTGGCAGATGTGTATAGATTACATGGATTTAAAAAAAAAAATCATACTCAAGAATAGATACCCCTTGGCCTGGATAAAGATCTATTGGATCAGTTGCAATAAGAAAAATACTTCACCAATCTGGACTTGAAGTTTGGATATTATCGAGTTTGAGTCAAAGAAGAAGATACCTGGAAAAACACCTTCAAAACTAGACAAGGTTTGTATGAGTGGTTAATCATGCCATTTGGCCTATGTAATGGAATGTCTATGTTTATGAGATTAATGAACAGTGTATTGTGCCCCTTTATCATCTGTTATTATCTATTTGGATGATATACTGGTATACATTGCTACTTGGGAGTAGCACATCTCACATTTGACGCAGGTGCTGGAAACATTAAAGAAGCACCAATTTCCAGAAAATGTCAAGAAGTGTGAGTTTTCACAATAGTCTTTGGTGTATGTGCAATATATGATAGGTGGAAGATATTTGAAGATAGATCCTACCAAGATCAAGGCCATCATGAAATGAATGGTGCCTACTAATGTTTCTAGGGTTAGAAGCTTCATTGGGGTAGCATAGCACCTAAGGAGATTCTTGGCCTCATTTTCAGTGATAGCAGCACTGCTACACACCATAATAGAAACTGGCAAGAGTTTCCAGTGGGGAAAAGGTTAGGAGAAGGATTTCAAGGTGCTAAAGAAGAAGACCAGTCAAGAAACAAATATGGAATTACCAAACTTGCAGTGGCCCTTTGAAGTGGAGAAATATGTGAGTGGGTATGTTATGGGAGTTGTCTTGATGTGGGGAGGAAGGCATGTATGCTACCATTCTAAATTATTTCATGGGGAAGTTCTTAACTACCCTACCTATTACAAGGAGCTTTATCCCATGGTGTAATTTGTGAAGAAGTGAAAGCACTATCTAATGGGAAAGGAGATAGTAATCCAAACAGATCACCAACCAATACAGTACTTGTAGGCCCAGAGTAAGCCATAGAAGACCAGTTATTACAAGTGGATGGGGCTTACACAATAGTTTCATTTGGTGATTAATTATAATAAGGGAAATAAAAACAAGTTAGCTGAAATGCTTTAAAATCTGCCCACATCAAATATCATATCTTTGTGGACACCTGCGCACATGGAGACATTCACCCATGATGCAAAAAGAGAGGAATATTCAGAGGATAAGGACTTCGAATAGGTGTATCAGTAGTTGTAGTGTCATATTTATGTGCAAGATGGCGACAACACCATTGACTACCTATTGGTGGAATTATATGTATTCTAATTCCAACATTTAATTATCGAATTCGGGATCGTAAGACTTAGATATGAAAGCACATGAAATGCAGGATTAGAGCCTATTCTAACGTATGCTAACAACTAAAACTAGAAAGAGCCAATCATTAAGGATTATCACTCATCACTGGATCGTGGGACATGTAGAAATTACACTAATGGATTCAATCCGATCATGCAATGTACTACAACAAGATATTGGATCCTTCTACAATATTTGTGGAATATAAACCATGATCGCTGAATCACATGCAAGTAAGAGAAAGAAGTAAATCAATCGCACACCACAAGATTTTCCTGGGAAAAGAAACTGCTCAAAGCCCCTCCATCTCTATTTTTTAATCAGCCAAGGGATCATGAAACAATACAATGCATGTGTGCTCACAAGAACCTCATATACTCTATTAATCGTCTCACACTAATCTAGGCAAAATTGGACAAACACATAGCCAATTTTCAACCCACCTTCAACCTGCCTTGCTCACAAAATCCCTAGGAAAAATAATTCCTATTAAATGTGAATTCCAACCTTCCTTGACTGTGCAATCCTTCATGGGCATCCTGTGGCTTTATTACTGCACCTTGGCAGTTCGCTAATAATACAACTGATAGTTTAATTCCCTTTAACCTTTGAATCAACTGGGTCTCCATCAGATTCGACATGCATGCAACTAATAATAGAAAATCATTAGTTACTTTGTAGATCACTAGTGAATTAAATCTAATTTAATTCACTTGACCTCCCTTTAGCTCATCACTCAATTAGAACAAGTTAAACTGATTTTAACTCAATTAATTTGAGTTAACTTATTTCACTCACACCACACTAGTGCTACAACTGCAACTTGACCTTGTAAATAATAGAATCACTCTACATGCCTCACCATTGACCCTCAACTCGAAATTCTTGAGTTAACTAAGTCTATCCCACTTAGTTAACTATTACAAGTTGTTATGCGATAAGATTACAATTTATTGTCCAATTTATTTAAGGGATAAATAAATTAGACGCCCACATTTAGCACTAACATGTCACTAATGAGGTGCATTTTCTTGTTGAATTCCAACACTCCCTCTCAACAAGAAACATATTATCAACTACCTGATCCTATCTCTATGGTATTCAAATTTTCTATTTGCAAGCACCTTCATCAAGATATTTTCATCTTGATCTTTTGTGGGAATGTACTGCAACAACATAATGCACCTCTGAACACAATCTCTGAGATGGTGGTACTGGATGTCAATATGCTTGGACCTGTCATGGAATACTAGATTAACTGAGAGTTTTATGCAACTCTAGTTATCACAATGTATCACCGTAAGATCCATCTGATGACCAAACAAACCAAAAAGTATCTTCCTCATCCAGATTTCCTTGCATGCAACTGGACTAGTTGCCATGTACTCTGCCTCAACTGAACTGAGTGTAATTGATATCTTCTTCTTGCTGTACCAAGAAACTATTGTTGATATTATGCTAAATATGCCCCCTGATGTGCTCTTCCTGTATGATGGACTACCTTCCCAATATGCATCGGTGAAGCCTTGAAGCTTCACTCCCTATGTCAGTCTGTACCATAATCCATATTTTGTATTGCCCCTGAGATATCTCAACACATGCTTCCACACCTTCCAAAAGAGCTTCATAGGATTAAACATAACTTGACTAAGCTAGTTAAATTCATAGCATATGTCTAGTCTTGTGTTCACCAAATATAGAAGTGAACCCACAAGATTCCTGTAAACATTAGCATCCACTACCTCACCTGAAGTAGCATCCTCCTTCCTCCAATTTCCTGCAAGAGGAGTCTCCATGGGTTTGCTGCCCTCCATGTGGAACTTCTTCACATTAGGGGAATTTTGAGGTCTAAAATGGGCCTCCTAAGGAAATTATATAATAATAGAGGAAATAATAAAATAAGATTTGATTACATCATCAAATTTTAAAGGGAAAAAAGAAAAAACTATTTTTTCAACTTGTATTTTCAACTTATCCCCAAACGTTTCTACTCAAATTTCGAGTGAGAGTACTCGTTGGATGCAAAACTTGATTCCTCATCTAGGGAGTACCCATGTTGCATACTTTCGATGGATCCTACTACATGAAAAATGAGAAATATATGAAAAATGTGATTGTAATCACATTTTTTCATGTATTTCTCATTTTTCGTGTAGCAAGGTCCATCAAAAGTATGCAACATGGGTACTCCTTGGATGAGGAATTAAATTTTGCATCCAACGAGTACTCCCACTCGAAATTTTAGTAAAAACATTGGGAGATAAGTTGAAAATATGAGTTGAAAAAGTAGTTTTATTATTTTATTATTTTTTAATTTTTTTACCCTTTTACTTAAAAAATGGTGAATCATCCTGCATGGTTGACATCATCATCTTGAATCCTATTGGTTCTTATAAATTTTATTTTTGTTGTACATTTTTCTTAGGAGGCCCATTTTAGACCTCAAAATTCCCCTAATGAGAATCTCCTTGGCATACTTGCCCCGAGATACAAATATCTCCCCATCTCTTTTCATATTTCCAAGCCAAGGAAATAGTGCAAGAGCCCCATGTCCTTCATCTCAAAATCTCTTGCAAGATCCTCTTTGCAAGAAGTTATGAGCTGCTCATCACCTGTCAGTATTAGATCATCAACATAAAGTACAATATTCAAAATCTTACCATCAACCACAATATGATATAGTTTTTCATCCGCTTCACTCTTTGTGAAGCCCAACTTGGTGAAATAGCTATCGATCCTGGTGTACCAAGCACGAGGTTCTTGCTTCAGCCCATACAGTGCTCTCTTGAGTCTGCACACATGCAACTCCTTGTCAAAGGTCTCAAAACCTTCTAGCTGCTCAATGTACACTTCTTCCTCTATAAATCCATTGAGAAAGGTTGTCTTTACATCCATCTAATGTAAATGCCACCCTATATGCGTTGAGAGTGCAACGATAGATATAATCGATGAGTAGCTTACAACCAATGCAAAAGTATCCTCATAGTAAATCCCCTCCACCTGTGAGAATCCTCTGGCCATAAATATAGCCTTGTATTTCTCCACACTCCCATTTGCTGCTCACTTCACCTTGTAGATCCACTTGGATCCAACCACTAACTTCCCCACTGGTCTTGGGACCACTTCCCATGCATTGTTTCTGATAATGGAGTGATACTCCTCAACCATGGCATCAACCCATGTTGGCTAATGAACTGCTTCCTCCAAAGAGGATGGTTCTATCACAATACACTCGCTCATAAAAGCCATGTATCCATTATACCTATCTGGGGACCTTATCTGACTACCTTGTGATGTAGGTGCACCTACATGCTCTATCGCATCTAACATCAATCTGTCAGACTCTCAGGTACGCTTCCTACCATTTTTGGTGGATGGCTTTGCATGAGTGGTTTCTTCCACTCCATGATCCTTTGCTTGTTGCTGCTCCACATCCTGAGGTTCATCCTATGGAACTAAGAGTTCCTCATCCACATTCAAGTCAAGCTCCCTCTCAAGGGATAATTGCATGGTTTTATCCTCATGAAATTTAACATCTGTCCTGACAACTTTCATCCCGTTAGCCGAAAAATACACCTGATAGTTTTGGGCAGTATCGGTGTACCCCAAAAATATCCCAACCTCTGTTGTTGGTTCTAGCTTCTTCTTGGCATCTTTGGTCACATGAAAATATACAAATGAACCAAAAAATTTAAAATATGAAACATTCAGTTTATTACTTGAAAAATCCTCCTCTAGTGTACTCATGCCAAGTATCTGATGACGATTACGGTTGTGCAAAAATACCATTGTGTTGCATGCCTCTTCCCATAGATGCAATGATAGGCCCTGATCATGTAACATATCTCGTGCTACTCCCATAATTGTTTCGTTCTTTTTTTCTGTAACCCCATTATGTTATGGGTTATGAGGTGCAATCAATTCTCTCTGATTTCCTTCTTTGGTGCAGAAGTTCTTGAATTCATTAGATATATACTCACCACCATTGTCACTTCTTAGAGCCTTCAATTTCTTCCCTGCATCTTTCTCTGCAAGTTCTTTGTGTTGATCATTGGTTGTCATTGATGTCAACCCAAGTAGCACCAGGGGCCACCCCGATCTTGCATGGGAATTTTGACCTACCAAATTACTATATTCCAAGTCAAGGATATTTTTTATGATTTCTACTTATCGAGATGTTTCCATTTATATATGGCACGCCACATAATTCTTTACGATTTGAGAGATATTCATGTTTGAAGTTAGTAACCCCAGTTAGTGGGCTAAAAACCCATGGGGTTGTGGCATGACACTAATCATTGGTTATGGTCATTGAACAACCAATAATTAATAATTTTTAATCTCCTAAAATCACTCCCACGTTAACTTGTTGAAGATCCTCTCAACCTAAGCATTTATATAAATTATGATCCTCTTATCCTCCTCATGTAGGGATTTCTCTACTTGAAACATGTCATCGTGGAATTTTCGCTATAATTTTTTTTTTCTACGAAGGTTCAAAAGCTGAAATGTTTATGAGGCAAATCCTAAATCCTAAGGAAGCTCGTGTAAAAATTTCAAATCATGGTGCACAACAGTTTCGGAGATATGGTATGTGGAATGTAGGGTTTTTGTAGGCTCTTGAACTTCATCTCAAAGAGGTGACCTTGGGAAAATCCTAATAACTCTCTCTCTGAGTACCAAATTGGAATTATGTAAAAAGTGGTAGATAGTGCATGGAATTTAGTTTTATGTGTGTCAATTTGAGAGCTGAATGGGGAAACGGTGACATGTGGAACGTCGTACAAGTTCGCTCTACTGAACCAGTCCATAATTTGGTCATTGTGAGAGATTGGGCATAACTTTGTCTTGAAGAACCAAAATTGGGTCAGACCTGTGGCATTGGAAAGAAGACTCGGAGGACTACTAAAGGAGTGAAAATCACATATTTTGGATTTGAAATAACAGATATACACCAGATTCAATATCAAGCTCCTAGAAGGCAAGAAAAATCTAGATCATGTGTTGTCAAGGGATACAAAGGACCAAACTTTATAGGGAAGAAAAGAAAAGCAAGGTGAAGAGGAGGTAAGGTCTAGGTAAGTATATTCTGTATATGCATGTTCATCTCTTAATTGCATTAGGTTCTTTGTATTCTAATTTGTTTTGTTTTTTTAGCACTGACATATGCTCTGCAGGATGATGTAAGTTTTTCTATTATCATGTCATGGGTATTTCCCTGAAGAATTTTTGTAGGTATTATATATTCATAAAGATAAGACTCAATGCATGATCTAATGTTCTGAAGAGTGAGAAAGGGTAGCATGAGAAGAGAAACCATCAAGGTGCATAACAACAGCAAGAATTTCACCACATAACGTCTTGAAGTGGGAAGCATTGCATACATTCATTGTAAAAGTATCATTGTACTGAGTCATTGTAAAAGAACCATTGTAAAATTTTTACAAGTGTCTATCTGCCAAGAATTGAAGAGGCAGTGTCAGGAGGTCTATGATCATGATTAGGTATTTGTGTCATAGTTTGGGTTATGTTCTAGTGTGTCTTCTTCTTCTACATCATTTTATATCATTGTAAAGTGGACCATTTTCCAGCTGAGAAGGTTACTATAACTGTTTGATTAGTGACAATAGAAGTTAATGGCATGGGAGTGGCATGAGGAAACGGTCAATCAACGTCCTAGGAGAGGGATGAAAACGGACCAATAAGGCATAAAGGTAGGGAAATAGTGGCAACAGGAATATGAGGTGGCAACATATGGTTGGACGTTGGAAAACGGTTAAATCGAGGGAGTCATTTAGCCGTTGGGGAGAGAAAAAACCATGAATGAGGGATAGGTGGATTTCGGGGGAGGGAGGAGGGTGTGAAGTGATGTGAGGGCGACATGTAGGGAGGGTCCAGCATCCATTAATACCACTTTTCAGACTCCCCCCCCCCTCCCCTCCCCCGCGTTAACGGGAAATGGATGAAGGGTGTGCGAAAAGCTTCCCCGTTGTTGATCTGGGCGGGGAAGAGATATGTCATCGAAATATGTGTGATCTTTATTACAAATGACAAAAGACTTTTTTCCTCTAGTGACCATATAATAAAATCATGCGTCAATATTACAATAATGTTTATGTCGATTATAAAAACGAGGATTAATACTCAATTAAGAAAATTAATAATAATTAACAATTTTATGGCGGATTTAAAGAGGCAACCTTTTGAAAATTTATTTTTAAAGCTAAAACATCCATTTTTTCATTGCTTTCCTAACATATTATTTTGCCTTAATTTTTTAGGGCAATCTACTTCTAACATTTTATTGATATGAATAATCAAATAACCATAGTCCTAACATTTTTTTTATTTTTTTCTTTTTCTATTCATATCCTAACTTAAAATTTTAGTTTCTTATTTTTTCTAATGTTATAACTTATCAAAACCAAATAATGTTACAACATCGGCTCCAATGGTGGTCTACTTCCTCCTGTAGGATGCAAAGAACAAGCAGATCCAAGTGCCTTCTCCTCGGGCTAATGGTGTCTTTGCTGTGAAAACAAATCAGACCTAAAAAATTTAAACAAATTGGTAATGTACAACGATGATATTGAATCTTCTTCAGTATCTTCAATACTGGATGTAATGCTTTAGAAATCTTCCATTGATAGGAAATGAAGAAAATTTTCCTTCCAAATTCTTCAAAATGAAGGTATTGATACCATTTACTTCAGCAATGCTAAAATTTCCAAACCAAAGGTTATCAAACTTCCCATGTTTACCTCTGTCCTCCCTCCTAGCATCCCATCTCAAAACTAGATCTCCTTCCCTAAAGTCTGTTTCCCTTGCCTTCCTATCAAAAATATTTTTCATCTTATTTTGTTATTTCATTAGCTTGTATTGAATTTCATTTGTGTTTTAATTTAATTCAATAATCTGATTTATCCTTCTAGAGAAATCATCTGGTTCTTCATTAATCTCTTGTAAAAATTTAAGAACAGGGAAAGCTAAATTGGTAGGAAAGATGACCTCTTTACCATAGAGCAACTGGAATGGAGATTTACCAGTTGACCTCTCTTGGGAGATATTCTGTTAGCCGAAACTGCATAGTTAAGGTGACTGCCCCAATTTCTCTTATGGTCTTATAGAGTCTTTTTAATTACCTTAACCAGGCTCTTGTTTGATGACTCTGCAAGACCATTTCCTTGTGGATAGTAAGGAGTAGAATGATGTAGTAAAATTTGATACTTCTCATATAACTCAACCATTTTTACACTACTAAATGTTGTTACGTTATCAATTACTATCTGTTGAGGACATCCAAATATGGACATAATGTTTTCTTCAATGAATTTAATCACTATTGTATCTATAACATTTCTAACTGGAATGGAATCCACCCATTTGGTGAAGTTTTATGTGGCAATTAAAATCCATCTGTGTTGATTACTTTATGTTGGGTGAATCTCTCCTATAAAATCTAATCCCCATTGCAAGAATGGTGTTGAAACTAACATTGAGACTAGTGGAAGGGTTGCAAGTTTTTCCTTTTCAAAAAACATCTGACATGGAATGCAGCTTCTAACCTTTTATCCTACTTTTGAAAACATAGTAGGCCAATAGAATCACACCCTTATTATTTTGTATGCTATGGCTCTCCAGGCATAGTGTCCTCTACATATCTCTGCATGAAACTGCTCAATGATTCCTTCTGTTTCAGTTTTTGTTAAGAAAAGTAACAGAATGTTGAGAGGATATTTCCAGTACAAGTTAGAATTTATGATACATTACTTCACATATTTCAACTTAAGTGTCTTGCATTGATTTCTTGAAAATTGACTAGGACACTCAAAGTTGACTAGAAAATGTACAATATTCGAATACCAATCTGATAGTAAAAAATTTTCATCAATGTGAACAAGGATTGTTTGATTTGAAGGTGAAGGTTCTTGTGTGTCCTTTCCTTCAGAAACCTGGGAAGGTTCTTATGGATTCTCCCCTTCTTCATTTAAGGAAGGTTCTTGTGTATTCTCCCCATGAGAGTTGGAAGAAGGTTCTTCTGTATTATTATTTGAGACTTCAAAAACAAAATTTATTCCTAGGACCTTGCAATTGGATTCAGCTAACAATTTGGCCAAAACTTGACCTTTTACTAGCTTAGTGGTTTTGATACTGAGATAAAACTCAAGTATTTGGGTGATCCATATTCCTCTTCTCCCATCACTGTGTGGTTGAGTGAGAAAAATTTTTACAACACTGTTAGGAACATAAGTATTAATTGCTAATGGTTGAGTGAATGACATACATTTTGAAATATTTTAAGGCTTGGACTAGAGATTAGGCTTTCTTTTCAATAATGTTATACTTCAGTTCTACATCTAAAATGTTATGGGTTGATCATCACCATCTTCATTTTTCTGTAAAAGGATAGTAGCTAAAGTAGTTTTAGAGGCAAAGGAAAATATACTAAATGGATCGGAATAATTGGGGCTAGCTAAAGTTAGTGATTCAGAGATGGCATTTTTAATCTAATCCGAAGCCTATCTAGCAGGAATAGTACATTTAACTTCATGATTCTTTTTAAGCATATCAGTTATTTCTTTAACTATTTCAGCATAGTTAGGAATGAATCTCCTCAAGAAGTTGATTTTTCCAAGAAAAGCTTGCATTTCTTTCTTATTCCTTGGCAATGAAAGTGATTGGATTGCTCATACTCTTTTAGGATCAATCACCACTCCTTCCTTTTAAATGATGTGACCAAGAAAATTTCCTTATTTGATAGCAAGCAAAGACTTCTTAGGGTTGAGAGATATCCCGAATTTTCTACACCTGTCAAAAACTTTCGTCAAGTGTTTTTGATCTAAGTTAGAAAAAATAGTGATATCATCAAGATATATAACAACAAAATTATTTGTCTTACCTACAAATTCTGAGTCCATAGCACTTTGAAATTTTTCTCCAACCTTTGATAATCCAAATGGAATTCTGGCATACATGAATGTGCCCTAGGGAGTGGTAACGACAGTCTTCTCTCTGTCTTCTAGATTTACCATTATCTAGTTATACCTAGAAAAAACCTCAAGCATGGAAATTATATTAGCACCAGAAACCTTTTGTCGCAACTGGTCCATCTTAGGTAATGGATAGTTATCTTTTAGGGATTATTTATTTAGGTTTCTGAAGTCTACACAAAGTCTGATTTCCCAAATCTTCTTCCTAACAGGAAATAAATTAGCTACCCAGTCTGAGTATCTTAAGGGAACAATTAATTGGGCATCGAACAACTTCTTAAGTTCCTTCCCTATAGTGGGAAGCAAAATTGGATTAATTCTTCTTAATTTTTGTTCGTAAGGTTTTTCTTCATGTTTCAGTGGAATTTTATGCTCTATGAGAGAAGTGTTATAAGTTTTGAATTCAGCATAAGACCAAGAAAAAACATATTTATAATTTTTAAGAAGTTTCAGATATTTAGTTTTAACTTCAGGAGGAAGAGATGCACAAATTTTAATGTTCCTAATGTCTTCATCTATTCCAATATTAGATTATTTTATATCATCTTCTGGTGAAATTGATAGTGGATTTCTAGGAACATCATTTTGATAGAATATCTTTTCTAAAGGGACAAGGCCTTTAGGAATGAATTTGTTTTACATTTGGATAATATTATGATCAACCACCTTTGAATTTAAATCAAAGTTTTCATTTTCTTTAGCAAGTTCATTCATATCTGATTGATCTTGTTCAATTTGTAAAACAAAGGATTCAACAATGACTTGAAGAAAATATTTAAGTTGCTCATCATCTTAAAATATTTGCCAATATTTTCAATTATCTAGAATGGATGGCCTATATTTGACTTGGATTTAATATTGCACCCGCATTTGATCAGGGATTTTGAAAAATCTTGCAGATATAGCTAAGGAGACTACATGAATATTTTCATTTCTAGTGATGGAAGTGATATTGAATGCATGAAAGAAATTTTCCACTGAATCCCAAAATTCATTTCTGTAAGACCTAAGCCTAGGATGCTTTGTTTGACAAAGATTCCTAACCTGTCTAAATATGAGTTCAGAATCACTGAAAACACTTAGATTTTTCTTTTTTAGGCTTCTAGCTAGTTCTAAACCTAGAAGGAAAGCTTCATACTTTGCAACATTATTAGTGACATCAAAATACGGCTTGCAAGATTGGGTTATGTTCTCTTTCTCTGGTGAAATTAAAACAACACCAGCACTAGCTCCATCTTTATAACAAGATCCATCAAAGTAAAGTTTCCAAATATTAGTTTGAACAAATTTTTGAGAGTTACAACCACATCTTCAATTTTAAGTTGATAATTTTGTGAAATATTTGAAGATAATTGGAAACAACCAAAATCTTAGTCAACATCATAAATGGGATGATTTATATCCCGGTCTAATTTACAAACAATATGTATAAATCTAACCTCTCTATACAACCTAATATTTTCTCATCCATATATAGGAATTGTAGAAAAGGACATATCCATCTGAAGACTCCCTCCTAGTTTAGCACAACAAGATCTTGAAAGAAGAATTCCAAACTTGGGAGGAATATCAATGCCTACAATATCTAGGACTACAATTTTCACTGGTATTTGGGCTAGGGTTACCACTAAGTCCTTTATAAGTCCTAAACATGGTACTCTATTAGAATCAAAGGTGTATAGGTCATGATAAGATCGAGTGATTTCCAGATTTAATTTATCAATAATAACCTTGGGCATAAGGTTATGTGAAGCTCCAAAATCTAACATAAAATTATATAAAAATGAATCATGGGCTTTCAAAGTTACATAAAATGCTCGTATTAATTCATCTATCATGTCAAAACTTGGACCAAAAACTACTGATGGTTTTTCATCTTGAAGGCTTATGGCATCCCCTCCAGCATCTACACTTGAGTTTTCGATCCATTTTGTGACCTGATTCTTATATCCAGGATTCGTTGAGAGTTCTGACAATGGAAGGGGAATTTTAACTCTTTCTAACTCTCTTTCAACATTAAAAGCAGTCAAAGTAGTGCTATCAATTTGAGCAGTATCATTTGGTTTATTCAAAGGTTGAATGATAGTTGTTTGAGTTTCACTAGATTTCACTTGTGGTTCAATTATGACAGAATCTTTAGGAATTCTTCCAGGACTTGCCCTTGGTCTTAAATCATACCTTATGTTAAGTTCAACAATTAAAAATTCAAATAATACTTGATATTTAGAGACTTTAGAATTTTCTTGATCCTCTTGGGACATTTGATTTTGAGGGTGTTGTGCTATACTATTATGAAACAAACTCCAAAAATAGAAGAAAAGAGAGATCAATGCCTTAGAAATAAGCCACTTCGAGGGGGAAACCTCCAATACATTACATAAATGGACAATTCTTGGATGATACAAATGACAACCTACTTCTATATATAGGAGTCCATGGGATCACAATATAATCCTAGCCGACCTAACAATAATAATGTAAGGGCACAATAATAATAATATTGGGGTTACAAGGGTACAAAAATAACAATAAGGGGGTTACAGTAACAACAATAAGAGACTATACTGTAATATAGGTACCTAACATGCCCCTCTCCTTCAAAAAAGTGTTGTCCTCAATGCTTGAGTAGCTCCACATGCTTCCATATAAAATTATCATCCTCCCATGTAGAATCTTCAGTGGGTAAGTTCTTCCACTTGATGATATACTTTGAAATTGATCGATTTCGTAGTTGTTGATTTCTTGTTTCCTTGACTACTTCAAGTTCGAATATGATCTTTCCTTCCTCATCAAGTTCTGGAAATATTGTTTGAACTGGAAGTTTGTCACCTATAACCTTCTTTAAGCATGAAACATGGAAAACTGGATGCACTCGCGAAGAAGCAGGAAGCTCCAATTTGTATGCCATACTACCAATATTTATAAACACCTTGTAAGGACCATAGTACTTTGGCGATAATTTATTATCCTTCTTAGCTTGCTTGAGGGACATCTGTTTGTACGGTTGTAGTCGTAAAAATACCTAGTCTTCTACATCAAAACTTCTCTCGTTGTGATGTTGATCTGCCTACTGTTTCATTCAATTTTGTGCCAAATTTAGGTTATCCTTTAAGAGTTGGAGAACTTCTTGTTGATGCTCGATGTGATCTTCCACTGTTTTAAAATTTTAATTTTCTCTTAAATATGATGTGATGGACGGTGGATGATATCCATAAAATGCCATAAATGGGATCATTTTTGCTGTAGTATGGATGGAAGTGTTATACCACTATTCAACAAGAGGTAACCACTTGACCCATTGTGTTTTCTTATCAGATAAAAAACAATGAAGATATCCTTCCAAACATTTATTCAGTATCTCAGTTTGACCATCAGATTATGGATGATAAGATGAGCTATGAACTAGTTGAGTACCCAAACAAGAAAATAATTCCGTCCAAAAATTTCGAGTAAAAATCAGATCTCTGTCACTTACAATAATCTTTGGGTTTCCATGTAGCTTTTGAATTGTTTCCATAAATGCAGTAGCAATTTTACTTGCTTTAAATGGATGAGGTAATGCACAAAAGTGTGCATACATGGTAATTCTATCAACTACCACCATGATGACACTCCTTCCTTCGGACTTAGGTAAACCTGTGTAAAATCCATTGAAATCTCCTCCCAACATTGACTTGGAATGGATAAAGGTTGTAGAAGACCTGGAGTCTTAATTGTCTCAACTTTATTTTGCTGGAAAACCAAAACTTTCGCCACAAAAATTTGAATATCATATTTAAGGCCATCCCAAAAAAAATCTTTCTTCACCCTATGGTAAGTTTTTAAAAATCCTGAGTGTCCTCCTAAAGGAGAAGTGTGCAATTCCAAATGAATCTTTTGTTTTAATTGGGAATTCTTACAAATATATAAGTGATCTTTGTACCATAAGGAATCATTTTCCCAACTAAATGTATCAGATGTACTAGGATCTTGCTGCAACTTTTGAATGAGTGTCCACATTTCTTCGTCCTTCTTCCATTCATCCCTTCCTTCGGTTATACAATCTGGTTGGATAATAGAAATGGCATAAAGCAATGCTTCCACCTCTTCATCCATTCTTGAGAGTGCATCTGTGACAACATTTAGCTTCCATTTTTGTAGATGATTTCAAAGTCATAACCCAACATTTTTGTGAACCATTTTTTCGGCTCTTCTGAAGATAGTCTTTGTTCCAAAAAGTGTTTAAGACTATCGTGATCAATTTTTTCCTTGAAGTGTCTTCCCATTAGGTAAGGTCTCCATTTATTTAGTGCATGTAGTATTGCCAACATTTCCTTCTCATAAATAGCTTTCTATAAATACTTTCCTTTGATTGGACGACTTTCAAAAGCAATGGGTCTTCCTTCTTGCATTAAAACAACACCAATTCCATTTCTTGAGGCATCACATTCCACAGTAAAGGTTTTTTTGAAGTCTGGCGTAGCTAAGACTGGTGCTAGGCACATTGCCTCTTTAAGATGTTCAAAGGCCTTAGTTGCTTCAGGAGTCCATGAAAATGCATCTTTCTTCAATAATGTTGTTATACGTTCTGCTATGCACCCATAATTCTTAAGAAACTTGTGATAATACCCTGTTAACTCAAGAAATCCTCGCAATTGCTTTATGGTTGTGGGAATTTTCCATTCCTTAATGGATTTAATTTTTTTAGGGTCTACCTTAACACCCTCATGAGATACAATATGACCCAGATATTCCACCTCTTGTACTCCAAAGAAACATTTGGATGTTTTTGCATATAATTGTTTCTCTTCCAATAGTTTGAGCACCCTGTCAACATGTTGAACATGATCCTTCCAAGACCTGCTGTAGATTAGTATATCATCAAAAAATACTAGCACAAATTTTCTAAGGAAGGGTTTGAAAATGGAACTCATCAACCCTTGAAATGTAGAAGGTGCATTGGTAAGGCCAAAAGGCATGACCAAAAATTCATAATGACCCTCATGAGTTCGAAATGTTGTTTTCGGAAAATCTTTTGTCTTCATTCTGATTTGATGATATCCTGAACGAAGATCCAACTTGGTAAATAAATTGCTCCATGTAGTTCATCCAATAATTCATCAATCACACGAATGGGAAATTTGTCTTTAATAGTGAGCTTATTGAGCTCCCTATAATCCAAATAAATGCGCGATGATCCATCCTTCTTGTGCACCAGTACGAATGGAGTAGAGAAAGAACTTTTACTAGGTTGAATTATACCAGCCTCTAACATTTCTGTAATCATACTTTCAATTTCGCTCTTTTGGACATAAGGATATCTGTAAGGCCTAATGTTTGGAGGAACACTTCCTGGAATCAAATGAATAGCATGATCATGATCATGAATAGGTGGGAGTCCTTTGGGGGTTTCAAACACCTTGGAATGATTGTCCAAGACTTTTTGGAGATCTGGAGAAATAGATGATTTTGATGTTGGAACTTATAGTGAGCATAATTGTGCAATTATGACTTGTTTTTGTTTCTTCAGAAGCTTTTTCATGACATTAGAGCTTATTATCTTTCTCAGCTTCCCTGCGATACCCCGTAATTGAACTTGCTTTGCTTCTGAAAAAAAATTCAAGAAAAATTCTTGAAAATTAAAAGATACTGTCCCCAAAGATTGTAACCATTGTACTCCTAGTACAACATCAACACCTCCCATTGGAATGGAAAGCATTGGAATATTCAATACATATTCCCCCATGGTTAGCTTGATAGTATGACATTTTCCAAAGAAATTTTTTCCTCCATTTGCAACCATCACTTGACATTTTGGTTTTGGGTATAGGAAACAATTCAATTCCTTGGCTACCTTACAATGAATAAAATTATGGGTGCTCCAAATAAATCAACACTATTACCTTTTTCTTCTTGATATGTCCTTCTATCTTGAGAGTTTGAGGAGTGGTAATACCTGCCAATACATTACACGATATGGTTGGACTCACTTATTCTTCTTCTAGGGTTGGTTCCTGGTGTATATCCTCTTATTTTGAAGTTTCTTGTTCATTTTCTTCCTCCTCTTCACAATCTATGTAAAATAATTTATTCTCAGCACACTTATGATCTTTTGTGTATTTGCTATCACAACTGTAGCAAATCCCTTTTGCTCTTTTTTCTTCCAATTGTTGTGGTGTCAACCTTTTAGGTTGTGGAAGTCCAGGAGTAGCAACACTTCCATCTTTATATATGTGAGTGGTAGGTTTCCTCGTCGCCATAATTTTACATTCAATATTTCTTTCCAATATGAATGTCATATCCAATGAATCAAGTTCCCAAACGTGAACTTCATGTTGGATGCTATCCTTTAAAGTCCCTATGAAGACATCAATCATGTGTTCCTCTAGAATATCAATTACCCTTATATTCAATTTTTGGAAGTCCTCAATGTGCTCCACCACTGAACCCTTTTGTTTGAGATTTATCAATTGGCTAAAGAAGGTGTTGTTCTTTGTATCCTCATAATGTGCTATCATTTTCTCCATAAAAATTTTCCAAGTGACAATTTTGTTACGGGAGAAAATCCATCGATACCATATAAATGTATTTTGTTCTAAATGTAAAGTTGCAATGTGTACCTTTTATGTGTTTTGCACATTATAGAGATCAAAATATTCCTGCATCTGTAGTATCTATGTTACGGGATCCTTGCCATCAAACTTCCTCATACCAATCTTTGGAATATGGTAGTTCTTCCATCCAACATTAGAGTTTATAAAATCACAATTAACATTTATTTTATTCTCATCATGAGTTTCGTCTACTATCTTTTCACCATTAGGAAACATTTCTTATATCAACTTTGTCAAACCTTCTATGTATACTTTTAGATTGTTCTTCATGTTTTCCATGTTGTATTTCATTTTTTCTTCCATGTCATCCATCTTAGCTTCCATTCCATCCATCTTAGCTTCCACGCCTTTCTTCAAAACTTCCATTTCATTTTTTGTTGCTCTTTGCGAGAACGATATTTGGTGCACTTACTCTTGTAATTTTGACATGTCATGTTGCAGTTATTCATCTTCATGAGTCATAGTAGAGCCTTATAAAGGCTTAATGGGTGTTGAATTATTTTTAGGAGGAATTTTAGAACCAAATACTAATATCTATTCTACAATATTCCCTTGGAATCAATTCAAACTGATTTTTCACACAAGACTTATGCAATTTGAAAACTACACACATTTTTCTTACTTTTAAGGAGCTCGATAATGAAATTGAATTATCTCTGTAATTGCAGATCCTAAATATCTAAAATTTAGCCCTGTATTGTCCCTCTAAATCTTCTTTCCAATGCCATAGTTCTGACCTGCTTTGGATTCTTCAAGACAAAGTTATGCCCAATCTCCCAAAATGACCTAATTATGGAATGGTTCAGTAGATCAAAATTGTATGGCATGCCACGTGTCACTGTTTCCTCCTTCAGCTATAGTCCATTTAATTGTGGCCACTTTTTACAGAATTCCAATCCAATGCTCAGAGAGAGATTTATGATGATTTTCCCACGGTCACCTCTTTGAGATGAAATTCGAGAGCCTAGAAAAACCCTAACTTCCACAGATCATAGATCTAAAAATATTGTGAACCAAGATATGAATTTTTTATAGGATATTCCTTGAGATTGCAGCTTCCCTCTCTAAAAATTTCAGATTCTGTGCCTTAGTAGAAAGAAAGATATAGCGCACATGCCATGGTGCCATGTTTCAAGTGAAATTGGGGAGCCTGAAAAATCCCTAACTTCCACAGATCGAATCTCCAACAATATTGTGAATCAAGATCTGAAATTTGGACACGACTTTTCTCAGGATTTCGGATTCGCTCTTTAAAAATTTCAGCTTTTGAACCTTCATAGAAATTATTTTATAGAAAAAATTCCACAATGACCTGTTTGGAGTAGCAAAACCCTAGAATCCAAAGCTCTAATACCAAATGTTATGAAACCAACTCCGAAAATAGAATAAAAGAGAGATCAATGCCTTAGAAATCAGCCACTTCGAAGGGGAAACCTCCAATACAGTACATAAATGAAAATTTTTTGGATGATACAAATGAAAAAACCTACTTCTATATATAGGAGTCCATGGGATCACAATATAATCCTAGCCGACCTAACAATAATAATGTAAGGGCACAATAATAACAATATTGGGGTTACAGGGGTACAACAATAACAGTAAGGGGGTTACACTAACAAAAATAAGGGACTATACTAGTAATATGGGGACCTAACATATACAACACCCCTCATTTATTTTAATAAATGGGGACCTTTTAGAAATAATTAGGTAATTTATTTTTATATTTAAAAACAAAAAACTTGGGAAATAAAGTTTTCTTTTAGCTTTTATGTTTTATTCCTTCGTGTGCATCGCATACCACATAGATTACAAACAAAAAGACTTTAAATCCTTTAAGCCACGCGGGCTGTGAAACACGCTAAGCCTTTTTCCAAAGTTATATTTAAAACTTGAAAACACTTCAATCACCGTTGTAATTTTTTTATCACATCTCACCTCATTTAAACAATCAAGTGTTGAGATTCAACAAGATGACGAGTTTAGTGAAAAATAAGCACCTTCACTAAGTGGGGCCCGCAGGTTATTTTTAGGTGTATGTCTATTTTTAGGCATGGTGAGCATATTCTATAAGTTGCGGGATGATATTTGTAGACATACACCTAATGTGAAAAATATATGAAATTATATTTTTAGAATATTGGGGGAAGTATATTTATAGATCTTCAATCTAAAAATAGGTGCATGTCAATTATTATTAACCCTTAATAATAATCTGACAATAAATATCAACTTATTCTCTTGGAGCACTTTATTTCAGTGAACATATTTGGAAAATCAGTGGGTTGAAGGAATTACACAATTCATAGGGTTATTGGTGGCTCATGCATGGAGGACTTAGTTAGAACTGCAGTGGCAAAGTTATGACAGAGTTGGAAGAGTAGTTACGCGAGTTGTTATTCAGTTTAACTCAGTTAAGTGAGTTAAACTCAGTTGAGCTAGTTGTATCTAGTCTAACTGAAAGATACACTAGTGAGAGTTAAGTGAATTAATTAGTTAATTAATTCACAACTAATAACTCACTAGCAACTGAACAAATACAACAGTTAACTACTTTCATGTCAGTTCTAGTGGAGACCCAGTGGAGAGATAGGTGAAAGGCTGAGATGGACTATCTGTTGTGACTATAGTGATGCATTCAATGCATATGACACACATTGGAGTTTCCAATAAGGATTGCACAGTCAAGGCAAGGCCAATTCGAATTCATTAAGGGCTCTTCTTCAGTAGGTATTGTGCAATGGAGGTAGGCTATCATGAGGCAAGAAATTGGTGCATAGATATGAAAATTTCTGCATGAGTGTGTAATGATTGTTGATTGTACTGAGAACTTGATGTACTAAGATTTGTATGAGATTATTACATGATTCAATTGTTATACATAATATATGATAGTTTGGGTTTTTAGCTTTAAGATTTCCTGTTAAACAACGGTGTTATGTGCGATTGAGTTTATTCACGTGTGTTTGCAATTGATTTTTAAATTTCCGTAATTTTAACAGTGGAAGGATTCTGTATTTAGCAAGAAGATAAATATTGTTAGATCAGGAGAATCCAGTAATACATTAGTATTAATAGATTTCTACATGGTATCAGAGCAGTATTGATCACTGGAGATTGCAATTGTGAATAAGTGTTGAGTTTTGTGCGGGTGGACAATTAAAATTTGCTATAGAAATATCTTGGTGCAACAATTGAGTATTCATTGAAATGTCTTTCAATGGGTTGCGATTGGAGTATGCCCTTGAGGGTAGCTCTAATTACATAGCCTGGAAGGATAGGATGGAGGCGGTGCTTGAAGATAATGGACTGAAGGATTTCATCGATAGCGATGTTCCTAAGCCTACCTCTAGCGATGTTGCAGTACTTGATGCATGGAAAAATAAGGTAGCAAAGACAAGAATAATTCTATTGGAAGGTGTGAAAGACAATATTGTGTCAAGCCTTCATGGGAAATCCACTCCATTTGCAATGTGGAAGGCTTTGAAAAATATTTTCCAAAGCAGCAGTGACCATAGGAAGTTGGCATTGAAAGATAAGCTTAGAAAAATAAAAATGGAGAAGGGCGACAGTATTACAAAATATCTATCAATTTTTTTCCAATGTAGGGATGAACTGGGAAGTGTGGGGATTACAGTTGTGAATAATAACTTGGTGAGCTTGGCTCTCCTTGGGCTTCTGAAGAGTTGGCATAGCTACGAAGACTCTATCAATGGATGGGAGAAACTACCGAATTGGGAGCAGCTTTGGTTGGATCTTGTGCAGGAGGAGATAAGGTGGAATACCAGGGATGGCTCTTCATTGAATAATGATGATGAATAGAATTGTGCTTTGGCTGCCAAAGAATGGAAAGGGAAGGGGAAGAATCCCATCCAAAATCCGAGGCTAAAATTTGGATTTGTCCAAAGTGAAGTGTTTTCACTGTCACGAACATGGGCATCTCGCCACTAACTGCCCACAGAAAAAGAAGAACAAGAAGGTTGCTGGAGCTGCAGCTGGAAAGGCCTTAGACTTGCAATTTGAACTTTATTTCTCTTTGATCGCATGCTTGATTTCAAGCTCAATGGGATTGGTGTGGTATCTTGATAGTGGTGCGTCTTTCCATATGACGGGAGACAAGGAGTTTTTTAGTGACCTGGAGGAGAAGGATCTCCAAATGCAAATAGAGATGGGCGAATATGGTAGATACCAGTGCGACCAAAATTGGAACCATCACCTTTGAGATGGAGTCAGGTAAACCATTTCTGTTGAAATATGTTATGCATGTTCCAGGTCTGAAGAAGAACTTGGTCTCGGTCGCAATGTTGGAAAACAAACGTTATGACGTTGTTTTCAGCGAGGGAAAAACCTTCCTGCGACACAAAAAAATGGGTCAAACCAAGAGGACAGGGATTTGAGTTAATAATATCTACAAGATGGAGGTATATGGCGGCGCTATAATGATGGGAAAAGCAGAAGAAGTGGTGAGCCAAGATGAGGGTGAATTATGGCACAGGATATTGGGCCATCTTCACCATGGCGCCTTGAAGATTTTGCAGCAAATTTCTAATAGACTTCCCAAGGGTACTCTTGTGCAGTCATATCAGTGCAAGGGATGTACTATGGGTAAGTTTGTGAAGACCACCTTTCATGAGAAGGAGAACCTTGCTTCGGTGATCCTGGAGAGAATTCACACAGACGTGCGTGGACCTTTCTCAATTGCGTCAACAGCAAAACACAGGTATTATGTTATATTAGTTTATGAATATTCTCGTAGATGTTGGATATTATTCATGCAGAAGAAGAGTGAAACATTCTCAAAGTTCTGTGAGTTTAAATCATTGGTGGAGAAGGAGTCGGGGAAGCAAGTGAAGGCTCTACAGAGCGATAATGGTGGTGAATATATCTCGAACGAATTCAAAGACTTTTGTAGCAAAGAAGGAATTCGAAGAGAACTCATAGCGCCCAATAACCCACAGCAGAATGGGGTCACGGAGAGGAAGAACAGAATGATTATGGGTGCTGTACGAGCTATGCTACATGATCAGGACCTACTGATGCACTTGTGGTCGAAAGCATGCAACACTGCATTTTATGTGCAAAACCATTGTCCTCATAGAATACTTGGCATGAGTACACCTAAATAAGATTTTACTAGTAAGAATCCTGATATTTCTCATTTGAATATTTTTGGCTCATCTGTTTAAATTCATGTGACAAAGGACTCTAGGAAGAAGCTGGAGCCGACTGCAAAAGTTGGGATATTTTTGGGGTACACAGAAACACCCCATAATTATCGTGTGTATTTTCCAAACAGTCGAATGACTGTGGTGAAATGGGATATAAAATTCAATGAGGTGAAATCCATGAAGTTGTCACTTAAGAGAGAGCTACACTTGCATGCAGAGGAGGAGCTACTTGTTCCCAAAGATGAGCCTCTAGATGTGGATCAGCCACAGGAGGAGATTCATGTAGTGGAGGAGTCCACTCATGCAGAACCAAACATTAGATCTGGCAGAAAGCTTACCACAAAAGTTGAGAGACTGAATCTTGATGCGACACATAATGTAGGAGTCCCTACATCACAGCGCAAAAAGAGACATTCACCTGACCGATTTAATGGATACATGGCTTTTATGAGCAAGTGTATCATGACAGAGCTATCTTCTTTTGAAGAAGCATTGTAGGAGCCCACATGGGTAGATTCCATGGTGGAGGAGTATGACTCCATTGTCAGAAATAATGCTTGGGAGATTGTTCCAAGGCCAGTGGGTAAATCAGTGGTAGATTCGAAATGGTTCTACAAGGTAAAGCAAGCTACTAATGGGAGCATCGAGAAGTATAAGGAAAAATTTGTTGCCCGGGGCTTCTCACATATCGAGGGGATTGATTATGAAGAAACCTTTTTACCTGTCGCACAATATTCTTCCATAAGGACATCATTTCTCTCTCAGCACAGATGGGTAGGCACATTCATTAGATGGATGTGAAGACTGTGTTCCTTAATGGGATCATTGAGGAAGAGGTATACATTTAGCAGCCTGAAGGATTTGAGATCTTCAGTAGCGAGTCACATGTGTGAGACTCAAAATATCATTGTATGGGCTGAAGCAAGCACCACATGCTTAGTACACACAGATCGACAGCTATTTCACTGGACTTGGATTCACCAAGAGTGAGGCAGATGCAACCTATAGCAAATTATGGTGGAGGGTAAGATTTTAATCATTGTTATTTATGTTGATGATTTAATACTAACGGGTGATG
The DNA here is from genome assembly GCA_034641835.2 of Pinus albicaulis. Taxonomy (NCBI): domain Eukaryota; kingdom Viridiplantae; phylum Streptophyta; class Pinopsida; order Pinales; family Pinaceae; genus Pinus; species Pinus albicaulis. The sequence continues at coordinate 63,636,409 of CM076576.1, forward strand.
AGTAGTTGATACACTCATGCAAGGAAGATCTTGAAAAGGAGCTTGAGATGAAGGATTTGGGCCACCTTCATTATTTTTTTGGATTGGAAATATGGCAGCGAGAAGGTGAACTGTTTGTGTCTCAAGGCAAGTATGCTCGAGAGATACTTGGTAAGTTTCACATGGAGGACTGCAAGCCCATGAATACTCCTCTTCCAGGAAATTGGAGGAAAGAGGATGTTACATTGGCGGAGGTAGTGGATGCCACTGTTCATTGACAGTTGGTGGGTTCGCTCATGTATTTAGTTAATACAAGACCGTGTTAGTTATTAGTAATTTTTACCTGTTTAGATGACAAAATACTTGTCCAAGATTTCTAGAAACAAAACTCATAGAAGTCTTGTGAGTTCTAGAAATCTCACTGCCTTCATTATCCTTAGGATAAATTTTTCACTATCCTTCTACTCTATCAAGGCATGACCATCCTATCACTCTGAGAAGACCAAATCATAGACTGATGTCCCTCACTCTCACTATGCTTGCCACCTCTACCTATAACACTCTATCTCTGTTTGCCTAAGCCCTCTACTTTCACACCTTGGTTAGCCAAGTAACCCAAACTTTTTCCTCCACTCACCAAGTGCCTCAAGCAATGGTGATTGTAAACTCCCTTTCTAAGATCTTTAGATAAATAAAAGTTTTTTAGTTGTCTAGGATGGCAGTGCATAAAAGTGTGTCAAAACCCTGTCTTCACCTCCAAACCCTGATTCAAGCTTTTGAGCAAAGAACTATTCCAAAGGACATCCTAATAAGTCATATAAGGTCTCCTAGGTTATGCATTGTCATGGTTCTAAATTTACTATTTATACATGTATTCAAAGGTGAAGTCAAGTAAAAACAAGGGTGATATTATCATTGTCCAAAGACCTCAAAGGCCTCTAAAGGTGTCTCCTTGATCAAGCATTAAGTCTGCATAAAGACAGTTTTCCCATGTTCAAGCATTTCTGCAGGAATGCTTTATAATGTTTAATAGCAGAACAGATGCAAAGTAAGAGGCCTAAACTCACAAATGACATTACACAACAGAAGAGATACAACAAGCCTAAAATTTCACAAAGAGGATCATAGTTTTATTCGCTACCTATAATATTTTGTTATACCAAAAGGTGGCTAAGATATTTTTTGAGCCTCCATGGAACAAATTTTATCACTAAAAAATTGTTGGCTCTTGAAGTCTCTTTAAGGCCCCATGCCTCTGTCCAAAATCCTCATTTGCTGTCCCATTTTTATACTCAGGAATTTCTGCTGATTCCAACTGAAAGACTGCTAAAAGATCGTCTTTTCTCCTCTTCTCAAAACCTTTCATCTGCTCCCCTTTTTCTCCATCAAAACTACCTCGTTTTCATAAGTCCTCTTCTTTCCATTTATGAAAATTTCCCCTTTCATAGTTAAAAACTCACTTTTTAACTATTTCGGAACCCTCAAATCCATTAAAATCCTTGAAAATTTCTCATATTTAGAGAGACTTCCTTACTATGGACCCTGACCTGGGCTAAGTCCTAAACCACTTCCCCCACCATGCCCATGTGTTAAAACTGACATGGCTTTGGTGCTAATCGCAAATATCCAAAAGAGGTGCATGACTGAACCATTACAAAGCTCATTTTCCTTTGTAAACCCAAAAACCCACTTTTCGAAAGTTCTAAGTTAAAACTTAAAACCATGTGCTGAATATAAATGGGTTGATTGAAAAGAGCCGATCGCGCAATCGCAATCGGAAACAATACAAATGGGTTGGTCGGAAAGACTAGGCTCAATGGCCCGATTGCGATTAGCCCTTGTCTTTATAAATCCCGGGCATATTACATTCCGTGAAAACCCCCTGCCCCGCAATCGGGCACCTTTGTCCTTTACCTATATATGTTCCGCCCAATCCGTTAAACTTGTTTTATTCGCAAAAAACTTTGGTTTTCATGTGTTTAAGGGTTTTTTCCGCCGGTGCGTAGGTCGTAGCAATCCTGACCGTTGATCTAGTCCTTTGGTCCAACGGCCTGCGCTCAATCGCATCGCAAACTCTCAATCGCAATGCTTCAAGTGTCCCCTCCGATCAATCGCAGTCCATACCTCCGATCTTCTGATCCTGCTCTCCCTCCGATTTATTCTTGACCGTTGATCTAATCCTTGATCCAACTGTTCGTGCAAAATCGCATCGCAATGTTTCAACCCCTTGCAATTACCTCCGATTCATTCCCTGCCGTCGATCTGGTCCTCAGATCAACGACCAACGCTCAATCGCAAAGGGCTCAATCGCAAAGTTTCAATCGCATGTTGTTTTGTGACCTCCCCGATTGCGATCCTCCGATTAAATCTGGGCCGTCCATTTCCCACCTATCCAACGGTCCTTATTCCCTCCGATCGCAAGTCTTACCGCCATTTCAAAACCCGCTGATTCGTTTTCCGTCGTTGATTTGATCTGCAGATCAATGGCCAGCGCTTAATCGCACTGGAATTTTCAATCGCATCCCTTTTTCTGCCACCCCCGATTGAGACCCTCCGATTAGATCTGGACCGTCCACGTGTCCAGATCGGACGGTCCAAAACTGCTCCTCCTTATTCTTCTCCCGCTATCCTTTTTGCCTTTCTATGCAGATCTCCACCGTTGGTTGCCTTCATCCGACGGCTACGCTCCTCTCCTGCCTTCTGAAGCAGTCTAACCCATTTCGCATGATTTCTTAATTGTTTTTTGTTTTTTGCAGGTGTTTTCAATGGTTTTCCGTTGTATCACAAAGAAATCCGAGGGTTGGGAAAGACGTTTCCTGCGCCTTCGAAGCTACTAAAAGGAACCATTCACACGGTTGGATTCAATGATTTGTCAATGTTTCATGAGCATTGATGCCGAAAAGCCCAGCGCGGCCCTGCACATCGACAAGACACTATTTTATTCGAAAGAACAGTTAAAGAGTATCAGTTTTGAGAATAAAGCACAGCAGAAGAAGATTGAAGACAACATTACGGGGATTACGGCTAAGACAGTTATCAAAAGCCTAATCCCCGACTCAAAACACAGTTTAAAGAAAACCTAAAGTGTTTTAACAGACATAAAGGCTTACACCGTTTCAACTAAAGGCGAATTAATTCCTTAGCTACCGTAAAGGCCACCTGTTGCCTCAAACCATTCAAACCAAAGGCTGAGTTATTGAAGTTCAACTAAAGGCGAATTAATTCCTCAGCTACCGTAAAGGCCATCTGTTACCTCAAACCATTCAAACCAAAGGCTGAGTTATTGAAGAAAATCGGATATCCGCCTCCAGCACAGCCAGGGAGTTACTTCTGCAAGGAAACTAATGAATAAATATCTGCAGAGTTACTCCAAAACATGCACAGAGCCTCAAAGTCAAACAAATCTTCCACCGAGCTTTGATATTTATTGTGAAACAGTTAATGTAGTGATCCACCTGTAAATTTTTCCCTCGAGCCTCTCAAAGGGCCGAGAAGTCTTCACTCTGCATTAACTGTCCTTGAGATATTTTGTTAAAATATCACCTCCTCATCTTCCTATAAGTACTTCTACAGAAGATGAGAAATTGTTGGTTACAAAACTTTGAAATACACTTGAGCTCGAGACTTCTATTTGTACATAGTGTTCACTGGCCCTTGAAGCTCTGTTTGTGCTAGAGTAGTTAGGTTGAATAGTGAAGATGATTGCTGAACTGAAACATTGGACTTGAAGATTGTAACTGGTTTGACATCAATATAAAAGCTATTTCTTGGGATCCTGGTCTTTATCATTGGTGAAGTGCTTCTTTCTTTGTTAATCGTTTTCCTTCTATGTATGCCATATTGTTCATTTTCCCTCTGTAAAGAACAGTTTAAACAGGGTTAGGATTTTCTGTATAGCAGTAACCTTCTCTGGTTGAGAAATCTTTATCTTAATGTTTTCTTCAGATTTGTTTATTTAAGAATGATTCAATACAGTTTAAACAGTTAGGAATGTTGGCGTTCCCTCGTCCTTTTGTTTGCTCAAACATTGTTCTCGAATGTTATTTCCATTATTTGCTATTAAAGTTAGACTAGAGAAGATATGGTTTTCCCTGATTCCTAGATTCTTTTCTCCAAAGGCAGATTCTGAAAGTTTCCCTTGGTGTTGACTGAAAGCAGACTAGGTTTAAAAGTACTTTATTTGATCTTAAGTTACACTCTGTTTTTCTTATGTGTTTTCATACTTTCTGAAGGTAATTATGTGGATTACTGGATTGTTTGTCAATTAAGTTGCTTTAATAAGAACTTGCCCAAGAAGTCTATGGTTAGCCCTGTCCTTGGTTGGTTTTAAAACAGTTACTTAAAAGGCTTTTCTTGTTTGGACTGACTATAAATCCTCTGAGAAATTATTATCAGTTTCCACCCCTCCAACATTTTAATGTTTCCATTTCATCATTTTAATCTCAATAATCTTGTGGCATAGATAACTTGCCCCTTGGATCACACTTGATGTTGTTGTTCAATTAAAGCCCAGATATGACTCCATAGCCCAATGGACTAAAAACCAGCGTTATATCTATCTGTCTACCAAATCTGTTCTATTTGCTTGCAACTTCTCACTTTTAAAACTTTTTGCACTTAGGACTTTCCCCTCAAGTAACATTTCATGCTCAACCATCTAAAACAAAACAAAACAAAACCCTTGGCCTTCATAACTAGCCTAATATCATTACCTTAAGCTTTTCAAAGACAATATCCATCTTTGCACATATTGGAGAGATCCCTCTCCGGATTCAGGAGGGCTAGATCCTAGAATCCCAAATTTTGGTTGAAATGATGTTAACTCTGTGATTGGACTCTCCCAATCTTGCTAATAAATTACAGAGACCTAACATTTCTGGCGACTCCACTGGGGAAACTTTAACCCAGAATCTCTGGTTCCATGACAATTGTTCTATTTTGCAGCTGAGCCACCAGAAGCTAACATTTCTGGTGACTCCGCTGGGGACCTGAGTGTTTTTAATACCTTTTAGAGGCCTCAGAAAACCCTTTAGTCGAGAACATTTTAAGAGTAAAAAGCAGCCTTTTCAAGCACTACCAAGAATAGGTAATCATGATGGAACTTGTTTGAATCAATGACGAACTAGGTAAACCCTAGGTTTCTCTTAAGACTTCATCTAACCTTGAAAAATCAGCTGGCTTAGCCATAAGAGTAGACTGCCTTTGTCTCGCGACCTTAGCTAAGTTTTGAAACAAAGTTAGGATATTCTTAACAACCACAAAATTGAAAAATGATTTAGAAAAACCTAAAAATATTTCAGATTGGAATTAAATAAACATGGTGGTGGACCATAAGACCTTTTACCTCTGAAAGGAGCTAAAAATTTCCACTTGGCGACTCCACAATCCTAGCAGACCTTAAGACTCCACTGGGAAGAACCCTTATCATTATAAAATCAGTCAAACTCAGTTAGAGGACTGTAGGATTAAGATTTGTGTAAAAAGTTTAGTTGACCCTTCAAATATTGTCATATCTGGTTGAAATTTTCTTGTTTACTTGGGTCTTAAAACTTAGCATAGTGGCTCCTAAAAAGATTCACACTAGAGCCCATCCCGACCCTGATCCACCTGAGATAGTTGACAACCCGGAAAGAATCCTTAGGAAGTCTCCTAAGATACAATCTTCAACTGTTTTCAGATCACCCTTGAGAGCTAATTCAGTTTCTGAGAATCTTACAGCTCTACAAGAATCATATGGTGGTGGAACCATAAAACGTTTTACCTCCTTAGGAGCGAAAAATTTTCCACCTGGCGACTCCACACTCTAAAACTCCCAGAAGACCAAATGACTCCACTGGTAGAAGACCCTGAACTGATTGACTGGACACAGTGACCTCTTTTCTGATTTACAAACATGATTCCGAGAATACAACGAAGATACGCCCCAATGAGTAGAGATCATATCCATGGGTTTCCACATAAGATGCCCCGGATGAATTGGGATGACAACCTGCCTGTTTTCCAAGGTGAAAAGTTTGATGACCCTCTATTACATCTCATTAGATTTCATATACATGTATGGAGGTTGAAAGTTGAATGGCATGAAGACTGCCTAATGAAAATGTTCATGTTAACATTAGAAGGAAAAGCTAGGGATTGGTATGAATGCTTAAGATCTAGTAGTTTGTTTTCTATAAGAGACCTTGAATATGTGTTCTATGAGAACTATGAAGAAAACGCTACGTCATTATCATGGGGTGCAATATATTATGATCCATCACAAAACATCACCCAACACATTATAGATAATGAGGAAGCTTTGGAAGAGATGCATCCTAAAGATCTTTTAACAGCCATTCATGAGTTTAATATCCTATTGAAAAATTTTAAAAAAATAGATGAATCGGTTGAGGAAAAGATGATCCAAGCAGTAAAAAACATTCCTCAAGATATCCCTGAAAACTCAAATATTGATTCATCATCCCTTATAGCCGAGGCTCAAGAAGACATCCAGCCTCAAAATCAGTCTTCACAAGAGACAGAGAACTGCTGTACTCCTGTTCAAAGGAACATAGAAACATCCTTCCCTTTGACAGAAACAGAAATAGATCAGACTATTTATAAACAGTCAGTCTCTGAAATTTTTTGCGAAACAAACACTCTTACCCATTCACATAAAGAACTTTGTTGTATAGATTTAGAAAGTTATCTTGTAGATCAGTTAGAAGAAAAGCAAACTGATGACCCAATATGTCCGACTGACAAAATTGTTTATTCAGATGATTTTCCGAATTTCGATCAGTCTGATGATGATGATGATGAGTTCCAAGAAAAACTAATCATGCAGGGCAACCAACGTTTGATTGGTGTTATCATTTTCACCATCACCAGCTTGAAAGCCAAAAACATCCGTTTCAATCCATCACTAATGGCTTTCACATAATTGGAAATCAGCAGCCTTTCAACTCAGAAGGTGAAGAGAAGAGCAATAAAGAAATTTTTGAGCAAAAGGAGCTTTTTCTTGAAAAAGAGGAAACCTTTAAATACTCCCCTGCTCAAGAATATAATAACCTCTTCATACAAATTAATCCACTGAATACAAGCATACCGGGGTTACCATAGGACAACACTGTTAAATATGATGAGTCCTCCAGTTCAGAGGATGATGAAGATGAAGGAGAAAAACAAATAGAAGACTATCCTGCTGTGGATATATCATATTCTCAAGAAGAAACTTCTCCCTTCACTGATATTAGTCTGTCATTTAAAGAGCCTGAATTTATATCAGAAGCAAGCATAGATTCAAAGAAAGAAGATATTTCACTATTTGCTATTTTGCAGGTTAAGAATGATGATACTTCCAAGCTACATACTGAAGAGATAGTCTTCAAAGCTGATGTCTTAGAAGTAGATGATCTACCAATTGTGGAGAATCAAAAGGAAGAGAATCTTCATCTTTTCTTTGTTGATCCTATGGAAGAGTATGTGGAAATCCTAACTGGCTCAAATTATCAAGCATTGACCCTTTGCAAGAGCCAGAGACATGAAAAGGTGTCACCTTCTGTGATAGCCTTGACATTGAAGGTTAACCTTAAATATGTTCTATGGATACCTCTGACAAGCAGCCAGAGTTACTACTTCTTCTTGACATTACTCAGCTGGCTGCATTGGCACTTTTGTATCATATGAATATGTAAATACTCCATGTTTAGAATAGGTTAGATAGGAATGTCAATAAAGCTCAATTCCGAGCATGTAGTTAGTTGTTGTTTTCTGCTTTGGAGAAAAATCAAGAATTCAAAAATACAAAAACAAAGAAAGAAAGAAAAGAGGGCAGAAATGAAAAACAAGAAAGGCACGGCCCCATGCCAAAAAGAGAAATAAATCTGAAAGTGTGCAAGCTTAAATGCCACTCCTGCAAAACACACTTCTAGTTAGTCAAACTGTTTAATCTTGACTAATTAGCTTTCAATTTTTTGCTGATAGGGTAGTGAATTTGATTTTCCAAACTGTTTAATCTTGGCTTATCAGTAGATAGATTAGGATAGAAATTAAGGTTCAAACATGTTCAAAATCTGAACCAAAGTTTCCAAAGAGAGATGACTCAAAACTGTTTTATTTTTCTGAGTCATAAAAGAGAAAAACTGGTTCTAATTTGCCCAAAATCTGAATCGGATATCAAGAAAGAGACAGCTCAAAATAAAATTAAAAACAGAGCTGTAAAGAAAAAGAAGGCCATAATGAGAAACTTTCAGATCTTAAGCCTTCCATTTTGATTTAATTTTCTGCAAATAATAATCTATGTGCAGCTTTTTCTTATGCCATAGATCATAGCAAGTCAAACAGCTCAATCTTGACTTGACTATTTTTTAATTTTCTGTTGTAGAATTTAGAGAATGAAAGTTTGTTGGACTGTTTAATCCCAGCAGACAGTAGACTAGGTAGAAAAATATCTGAGCTCAACTGTTTAATCTGAGTTAAGGGAGAAATAAGGAGTAGAAGTAGATTAGATTTCCTACTTTCAAAAGAATAAAATGTTGTGAATAGAGTTTGCCAATCTAAGTGCACTCTGATGAAGAAAAAATGCTAGATCTGTAGGATTGGGTAGGTAGCAAGCTTGTTGATAAAGGTCCGTTGTTTTCATGGCTGCTAAATATGTTTTTAGAGAAGATCATTCAATCACAGAAGGACAGCCCAATGGATGAGGCAACTAATCGGCCTCCCAGAAATCAAGTCTGAATTCTTGATGCCTTCAAGAAGGCACCATCCCCAAGTGGAGCCACTGTTAGCCACCTATAATATTTTGTTATACCAAAAGGTGGCTAAGATCTTTTTTGAGCCTCCAAGGAACAAATTTTATCACTAAAAAATTGTTGGCTCTTGAAGTCTCTTTAAGGCCTCATGCCTCTGTCCAAAATCCTCATTTGTTGTCCCATTTTTTATACTCAGGAATTTCTGCTGACTCCAACTAAAAGACTGTTGAAAGATCGCCATTTCTCCTCTTCTCAAAACCTTTCATCTGCTCCCCTTTTTCTCCATCAAAACTACCTTGTTTTCATAAGTCCTCTTCTTTCCATTTATGAAAATTTCCCCTTTCATAGTTAAAAACTCACTTTGTAACTATTTCGGAACCCCCAAATCCATTAAAATCCTTGAAAATTTCTCATAAAAATCAAAGTTTTATTACTATGGACCTAAGCCCCTTGGGCTAAGTCCTAAACCACTTCCCCCCACATGCCCATGTGTTAAAACCAAATGCCAAAGCTTTCGGCGCTAATCGCAAATATCCAAAGGGTGCATGACTTTGAACCATTACAAAGCTTATTTTGCTTTGTAAACCCAAAAACCCACTTCGCGAAAGTTCTAAGTTAAAACTTAAAACCATGTGCTGAATATAAATGGGTTGATTGAAAAGAGCCGATCGCGCAATCGCAATCGGAAACAATACAAATGGGTTGATCGGAAAGACCAGGCTCAATGGCCCGATTACGATTAGCCCTTGTCTTTATAACTCCCGGGCATATTAAATTCCGTGAAAACCCCCGGCCCCGCAATCGGACGCCTTTTTCCTTTACCTATATATTTTCCGCCCAATCCGTTAAACTTGTTTTATTCGCAAAAAACTTTGGTTTTCATGTGTTTAAGGGTTTTTTCCGCCGGTGCGTAGGTCGTAGCAATCCTGACCGTTGATCTAGTTCTTTGATCCAACGGCCTACGCTCAATTGCATCGCAAACTCTCAATCGCAATGCTTCAAGTGTGCCCTCCGATCAATCGCAGTCCATACCTCCGATCTTCCGATCCTGCTCTCCGTCCGATTTATTCTTGACCGTTGATCTAATCCTTGATCCAATGGTCCGCGCAAAATCGCATCGCAATGTTTCACCCCCTTGCGATTACCTTCGATTCATTCCCCGCCGTCAATCTGGTCCTCAAATCAACGACCAACGCTCAATCGCAAAGGGCTCAATCGCAAAGTTTCAATCACATGTTGTTTTGTGACCTCCCCGATTGCGATCCTCCGATTAAATCTGGGCCGTCCATTTCCCGCCTATCCAACGGTCCTTATTCCCTCCGATCGCAAGTCTTACCGCCATTTCAAAACCCGCTGATTCGTTTTCCGTCGTCGATCTGATCTGCAGATCAACGGCCAGCGCTTAATCGCACTGGAATTTTCAATCGCATCCCTTTTTCTGCCACCCCCGATTGAGACCCTCCGATTAGATCTGGACCGTCCACGTGTCCAGATCGGACGGTCCAAAACTGCTCCTCCTTATTCTTCTCCCGCTATCCTTTTTGCCTTTCTATGCAGATCTCCATCGTTGGTTGCCTTCATCCGACGGCTACGCTCCTCTCCTGCCTTCTGAAGCAGTCTAACCTATTTCGCAGGATTTCTTAATTGTTTTTTGTTTTATGCAGGTGTTTTCAATGGTTTTCCGTTGTATCACGAAGAAAAGCCGAGGGTTGGGAAAGACGTTTCCTGTGCCTTCGAAGCTACTAAAAGGAACCATTCACACGGTTGGATTCAATGGTTTGTCAATGTTTCATGAGCATTGATGCCAAAAAGCCCAGCGCGGCCCTGCACATTGACAAGACACTGTTTTATTCGAAAGAACAGTTAAAGAGTATCAGTTTTGAGAATAAAGCACAGCAGAAGAAGATTGAAGACAGTATTACGGGGATTACGGCTAAGACAGTTATCAAAAGCCTAATCCCCGACTCAAAACACAGTTTAAAGAAAACCTAAAGTGTTTTATCAGATAGAAAGGCTTCCACCGTTTCAACTAAAGGCGAATTAATTCCTCAGCTACCGTAAAGGCCACCTGTTGCCTCAAACCATTCAAACCAAAGGCTGAGTTATTGAAGAAAATCAGATATCCGCCTCCAGCACAGCCAGGGAGTTACTTCTGCAAGGAAACCAATGAATAAATATCTGCAGAGTTACTCCAAAACGTGCACAGAGCCTCAAAGTCAAACAAAGCTTCCATCGAGCTTTGATATTTATTGTGAAATAGTTAATGTAGTGATCCACCTGTAAATTTTTCCCTCGAGCCTCTCAAAGGGCCGAGAAGTCTTCACTCTGCATTAACTGTCCTTGAGATATTTTGTTAAAATCTCACCTCCTCATTCTTCTATAAATGCCTCAGAAGAAGATGAGAAATGGTTGGTTGCAGAACTTTGAAATACACTTGAGCTCGAGGCTTTTATTTGTACATAGTGTTCACTGGCCCTTGAAGCTCTGTTTGTGCTAGAGTAGTTAGGTTGAATAGTGAAGATGATTGTTGAATTGAAACATTGGACTTGAAGATTGTAACTGGTTTGACATCAATATAAAAGCTGTTTCTTGGGATCCTGGTCTTTATCACTGGTGAAGTGCTTCTTTCTTTGTTAATCGTTTCCCTTCTATGTATGCCATATTGTTCATTTTCCCTCTGTAAAGAACAGTTTAAACAGGGTTAGGATTTTCTGTATAGCAGTAACCTTCTCTGGCTGAGAAATATTTATCTTAATGTTGTCTTCAGATTTGTCTATTTAAGAATGATTCAATACAGTTTAAACAGTTAGGAATGTTGGCGTTCCCTCGTCCTTCTGTTTGCTCAAACATTGTTCTCGAATGTTATTTCCATTATTTGCTATTAAAGTTAGACTAGAGAAGATATGGTTTGCCATGATTCCTAGATTCTTTTCTCCAAAGGCAGATTCTGAAAGTTTCCCTTGGTGTTGACTGAAAGCAGACTAGGTTTAAAAGTACTTTATCTGATCTTAAGTTACACTCTGTTTTTCTTATGTGTTTTCATACTTTCTGAAGGTAATTATGTGGATTATTGGATTGTTTGTCAATTAAGCTGCTTTAATAAGAAATTTCCCAAGAAGTCTATGGTTAGCCCTATCCTTGGTTGGTTTTAAAACAGTTACTTAAGAGGCTTTTCTTGTTTGGACTGACTATAAATCCTCTGAGAAATTATTATTAGTTTCCACCCCTCCAACATTTTAATGTTTCCATTTCATCATTTTAATCTCAATAATCTTGTGGTATAGATAACTTGCCCCTTGGATCACACTTGATGTTGTTGTTCAATTAAAGCCCAGATATGACTCCATAGCCCAATGGACTAAAAACCAGCGTTATATCTATCTGTCTGCCAAATCTGTTCTATTTGCTTGCAACTTCTCACTTTTGAAATTTTTTGCACTTAGGACTTTCCCCTCAAGTAACATTTCATGCTCAACCATCCAAAACAAAACAAAACAAAACCCTTGGCCTTCATAACTAGCCTAATATCATTACCTTAAGCTTTTCAAAGACAATATCCATCTTTGCACATATTGGAGAGATCCCTCTCAGGATTCAGGAGGGCTAGATCCTAGAATCCCAAAGTTTGGTTGAAATGATGTTAACTCTGTGATTGGACTCCCGATCTAGAATTTACCTGAGAGACTAACGAGGTCTCTATGGGTATTCATTTGTGAAGTCTTTGCTTGTCAAAGAGCCCATGCATAAGGTCCTGAAGACAGTGACACATGAGCACAACTATGCACCAACCAAAGATTCAATAAAAAATAAGTCAGCATGAAAATTCTCCTTGGGTTACTGTAGACAGAGATTAGAAGATGATGTCAGGAAATAATCTCTAAGGTTTGTTAAGACAACATCATTTCACTACAGCAAAGGCCAAATTTACAAAGAGTATCAGTAGAGTTGCAGCTATTTAGCACAACAGGTGACTGCCCAGTGAGAGATCTATGAAAAAAATCACAAACAAAGGGATGTATCAACACAATGAAGTAAAACCACAACATTCTTTCACTGCAACAAAGGTTCATACAACTCCATCAAAGAGACAAAGGGTTTTTAGAGGACATTTGAAAGAAGGCCTCTAAAGTTGAAAAGATGAAAAGTGTATCAGTATGAAGGACATAGAACTCTTGAATAAATTCAATATCCATAAAGTTTTCAAAAGAGAGATGCATAGGTTCAACATGTAAAAATGGAACAAACCAAGAAAAATCACCAGTTTGTCAAGAGTTTTTCAAAAGGTGCCAGCTACAAAAAGAAATGAGAAGACCAAAAAAAGCACTGTTCCTTATAACACCACCTGCAAAAGGAAAAGAGAATATTAGAAAAAGGAAAAAGGCTCAAAATAACCTTAGTAAAGTGGGTTTGTATCTTTAATTTTTTTAAAAGAGTATAAAGGCAAGCCAAGAAAACACCTCCCTTTCACCATTTGGTAATTTGCAAAAGAGCTGAGGGTTTTCAAGTTTTTCAAAAAAAAAAACCGATAGAGCCTTCAGGCAGAATTTCCAAGTGCTACACTCTTGAGTAATCCTGTTGTGCTCCTGTGCAAGACTGCCCATACATTTCCCCAAAGGGCACTGCGTTCCTATGCAGAGGCACTGCGCGCTTGTAGAAGAGGCATCATGCAGACTTTGCCCAGCCGACTGTGTTCAGAACTTGCCCGACCAGCGTGCAGAGGTAGTGTGTTGCGCTCCTTCCAAGCACGTTCAGAAGGCGCCTGGAGGTGACCTACTGTGTGCAATGTTGGAAATATGATACAGAGTGTTGTCCTTGATGGCAACCCACTTGATGAAGATGATGGAAACCTACTTAATGAAGTTGTTCTTGATGCTTGATGATTTTATTAATGATGTAAATCTAATGTTCTACAAGTAGCTCAGAAGTACCAGAGAAAGAATATTAGTAAGGGCCCGAATATTGTTGAACAAGGTGTGTCACAAAGCATACGCGGGTTTGTTTAGGGGAAGTCGCGTATGCAAGTGGAAAAGATCGTTCCAAGTCGCGTATGCCCAATTGCGCTCTAAATTTGTAAAACCAGGGGAATTACCATGGTATTGACCCATTGTATTGAGCGCTGGATTGTCTATTTGATCCCATCCAGGAATACCATCGGAAGTGTTGTGGTTTTGGCTCATGGTATTGACAAAGGCTAAATCTATATAAGGAGAAGAAAATCATTGTGCAAAGCGTGTGCAAGATGTCTGGGTTTTAATGAATACTTCACTTTGAAGTATATCTGCATGGTTGAAATCTGTTCTTAATTGATAGATCTGAATATATGATGCACCTATGAACATGATGAATATTCAAGATCTCTAGATCTCTAAATGAGAATCTCAAGGATGATCTGAAAAGAAGTAAAGAAGACCTGGCACAAATCTGTTAAAGAAATTGAAGAAATTTGGGTAAGTTCATAGATCTGATCTATTCTGCAAAGTGTATCTTTTATAAATATATACGCAGGTTCATTTCACGAAAAGCACGTGTATACGCGGATCCTATTCAAGAAAAGCGCGTATGGGAAGTTAGGGTTTCTCTAAAAAGTTCACATATGTATACGCGGGGTTAAGCCTCATTAATGACGTGTGCTCTGTATTAAAGATACAGTTAAATAAACGCCGTGTGGTAGAGGAACTAATGGTTTGCTCAAGGGTTGAATGTGTTTACGCATATCAATTAAGTGCAGGTTATCTGCGATATTCGTTGGGTGAATCTCACTAATACTGTATGAAGCATTGAACGTATGATTGTTGATAAGTGAAGGGTTGTGTTGAAGCTTTTGATCCGGTTTAAAACTAATGTTTTATAGTCTGCCCCGATTAGTCTTTGAAAATTAAGAAGGCATAGCAAGTCTCGAGGGTTGTATCTCCCTTCAGGTGAGGAGTCGGTAAACGAGTAGGGGTTGTGGCTCCTTCGGGAGAGCTAATGCTTGAGTGGAGGGTCGGCCAGCTCCCCCTTCAGGAGAGGTAAGTAACGGAAAAAGGTTAGCCGCCTTCTGGGGTGGGTGCTAACGTCTTACAGTGTAGGATGGCACGGTACATGGTTGTAAGAAGTTTTCTTAATAATAAAGATTGAAGACTGAGACGACGACAGCGGTGGTTTTCACTCGAATTGGGTTTCCACCTAAAATCCTGGTGTTCATGTGTGTTGCTTATGTGTGATGATTATTCTGTTATTTCTGCATCTGTTTACTGTCATCCAAACATCTGATGATTGAATAATGCAATGGTTTAAGTCAAGAATTAATGCATAGTTAGATCATTGGATATACGCGAGTTCTGTAAAGGAAATCCGCGTGTATATGCGAGTTGGCTTCAGGAAAGTAGTGTATGTGTTTTAGAAAGGAAAAAAAAGATTTCTTCTGCTGCATATTGATTCACCCTCACAGGTATACGACAATTGGTATCGGAGCGGGTCCTTACGAAAAGCTTAGCCGCTAAGAGGAAGATGACAGATAAATCAAGATGAAACAAACATCTGTCGAAGCCCTCCGTCCTTTAGTGGAAGCAATTAATCTTCAAGAAAACAAGGATGGTCTATCTTCGGTCATAGGAACGGTCTTGTGGGCCATTGTTGTACAAGGATATCAATATCCGGCTACGATACTGTGGATCCGAATGAAAAAGAAGAATTGAATCTAATGCAGCGGTCGATACTATAACGAAGTTTGCAGTACGAATCTAAATTTGTCCAAAAGTCATGCGGCTAAATACGTAACGAGGAAATGACGTGACAAAAATCATTCCTAGAAAATTGTGAAGGTGATGCGAAGGTAAAAACAACAAAACTCAGCTCTCGAGAATTTGACCTGTCTTACCAGAAGATGCATAGTGATGTAGAAAGTATTGCAAGTTTCTTTTTACATGTTGATGATGTTGTAAATCATATGAAAAATCTGGGAGAAACAATAACCGAATCTACTTTAGTTGAGAAAATTTTAAGATCACTAACAACAAAATTTGAGTCAAACGTTTCTGCTCTTGAAGAAAAACAGGATCTTCAAAATCTTACTATGGTACAAATTCATGGCATACTAACCGCATATGAAATGAGAAGAGGAGGACCATCTGAAGTCAAAGAGGCTATATTTAGAGCTTCTACAAAAGGGAAAGAAGTACAAGAAGCAGAAGGATCAGGATATATCTCAGAAGAAGATGAGGCAAATTTTGTAAAGAAACTCCAACTTGGCACAGGACGATTCAAAGGTAAGCTTCATTTCAATTGTTTTGAGTGTGGAAGAATTGGTCATTATGCTGCTAAGTGTCCTCAAAAAGAAACACCTTCAAAATGGAAGTAAGTAGCAAGAAGGAATAAGAATCCGTTTAACACTAGAAAAATTTACTATATTCATGAAGATAGTGATGGGGAATCTGATAGTGAAGAAGAATGTGAAGAAGATCTTAGACTTCTCATGGCATTTGAAACTAGGGAAGAAAAGGATATTTTTGTGGATGCTCTAGAGGACAATGACTTTCTTGAAGAAAACAATCAACTCAAAATACACTTAAAAGAAAGTAAAATACTCTTAGAAGAAAGGAAAATAACCATAGAGACTCTTGAAAAGCAGGTTGAAGAAGCAAAAGAACACATTGAGAAATTAGAATGTGAAGTGGTAAGTCTAAGAAAAGATTCTGAGAAAGTAAAGACTATGAATCTTAGATTTGCTAAAGGATCTAAAACCTTAGATGAGATTATCAAGGTACAACATTCTCCTCTTATAAAAACAAGTCTTGGATATACCGAAGAATCCTCTCAAGCTTCAGCACCAAATTATCTAAAAGAAGTCACAACTGGTTTACAAAATTCTGCCACTCAGCAAGGGAATAAAGATTCATTGTAGGTAAAGCATGATCATCTCAACTCAAAGAACATTAACAGGAACATCTCTCAAAGAAACACCAATCAACAGGTAAATCCAAGTAGAAGATTTCATGATCGCAGAAATTTCTTCTTCAATGGACAATGTTTCTCATGCCACAATTTTGGTCATAAAGCTGTTCAATGTGTTGCATATAAAACTATCATGACTAGAGAAGCAAGAAAAAAAAGGATTGAATTTGAGAAGAATACCTATAAAAACTTTTCTCCTCTTCTAAATGAAGTTGAATGTTCTTACTGCAATAACTTTGGGCATGAAGAATCTGAATGCAGGAGCAAAGTTCAGCCAAAAGAGCATTTTCCTTCAAAATCCAAAGTATGGAAGAAGAAGGAATTACAGGTTGAAAAATTGTGGCATGGCATTATTCGCAGAAGGTGTGAAGAAAATCAATGGTACATTGATAGTGGTTTTCCTCAAGACACATGACGAGTGACAAACTTTCGACTTCACCCGCATATAGTGCTCTAGAAAGGAAAAAGAAAGTTACTTTTGAAATGATAATCTTTCTTGTAATTAAAGGAAAAGTTACATTGTTTCTAAAGGAAAAGGTGAAGGCTAATGATGTCATGTATGTGGATGGCTTAAGGCATAACTTGCTAAGTGTGTGAGTCAAATGTGTGATCGAGAGCTGAGAAGTTTTCTTTAGTTCAAAAGAATGTGTGGTTCGTGATCTTGATACAGGTAAAACAATTATAAAAGGAAAAAGAACTCCAAGCAACCTGTATGTATTGAAGAATTGCAAAGAACAATGTTACTTGAGTAAATCTTCCAAAAATTGGCTATGATATAGAAGGTTGGGGCATCTAAGCTTCTCTCAAATCAACAAATCAAGAAAACTTAATGCTGTTTGTGGTCTTCCCAATATTTCTCTACCTGAAAATATCATATGCAAATCCTGTCAATTCGGCAAGCAAACCAGAGTGCAATTCAATGCCAAGGAAGGATCGTCAAGTAAGCCTCTTGAACTCATTCATACTGACATATGTGGACCTATGAGGAAAAAGTCACCTCGTGGTGAACAATACTATATCTTATTTATTGATGATTTCTCTAGAATGTGTTGGATTGGGTTGCTTAAACACAAAGATGAATAATTTGAGAAATTTCAGATCTTCAAGGCTCTGGTTGAAAATGAATTAGATCTAAAACTCAAATGTCTTAGATCTGATCGAGGAGGAGAATATACTTCAAATGAATTCCTTTAATTTTGTGAACAACATGGCATAAAAAGACAGTTCTCTGTAGCTGGCACTCAACAACAAAATGGCGTAGCAGAAAGAATGAATAGAACAGTTCAACAAATGGCTAGAGCTATGCTTGATGATTCTGAAACACCTGACACATTTTGGGGATAAGCAGCATAGACAGCGGTAAACATTCTCAACAAAGCACATGTTCGTGTAAATAGTGACAAAAATTCCATATGAACTCTGGTATGGTAATTCTCCCTCTGTGAAGCATTTTAGAGTTTTTGGAAGTAAATGCTTTATCAAAAACAATGATGAAAAACTTGGCAAGTTTGAACCTAGAGCAGATGAAGGAATACTTCTTGGTTACTCCTCTACGAGCACAGCATACAAATGTTACAATAAAAGGCTTCGAAAGATTGTTGAATGTATTGATGTTGTTATTGATGAGTCTCCTACAGCTCCTAAAGAAGAAGAAAAAACATCAAAAGAAGATGATGGTGACTTATGTCCTTCTACATCAAATAGAAATGATATAGATAGTGGATCCAATGAAGAACCTGAAGATGATCCATCCGAAAAAGCTCCATCCAGATATGTTCAAAAGAATCATCTTGAATCTCAAATTTTGGGAGACAAGGATTCAGGTGTACGAACAAGAAGAACTATTGTGGGAGCTTCTAGTCATCTGGCACTTCTATCCACAATTGAACCACATAATGTCAATCAAGCTAGCAAAGATGAATGTTGGAAGCAAGCCATGGATGAAGAACTTGATCAAATTGAAAAGAATGACACTTGGGAATTGGTACCAAGACCACATGATAAAAATGTCATTGGAACTAAATGGATTTTCAAGAACAAGTTAAATGAGAATGGGGATGTTATAAGAAATAAAGAAATGGTATTTGGTTTGCAAAGGGTATACTCAACGAAGGTATAGACTTTGAAGAAACTTTTACTCTGTGACTGAACTTAAAACCATACCACAAATGTTTCTTTTTTGCTAGGTTTTCAACAAATCAAAATTGTATCAAATGGATGTCAAAATGTTGCATTCCTCAATGGAATCTAGAAGAAAAGTTTATATAGAACAACCGGAAAAGTTCATTTTAGGAAATGATGAAAATATTGTTTGTAGACTTAAAGGCTTTATATGGTCTCAAACAAGCTCCAAGGGCATGGTACTATTGTCTTGACAAATATCTTCATCAACAAGGTTTTTCAAAGGGATCTGCTGATAGCAACTTATACAAAAAAATTGAAAATGATAAAATATTGATTGTAGTTGTATATGTTGATGACATCATTTTTGGGAGTAATGAAGAGTCCATGAGTCAGAAATTTGCTTCTGTTATGTAGAAATAATTTGAAATGTCTTTACTTGGGGAACTAACATTGTTTCTTGGCTTACAAGTGCAACAAGCAAGAGATGGCATATTTTTATCAGAAGCAAAATATCTTAAGCAAATTTTGAAGAAGTATGGGATGGAAGGCTGCAAACCTATAAGTACACCAATGGTAACTGTGTGTAACCTCATTTCTCATGATGATTCTCCCATGGTGAATCAACCAGAATATAGATCCATGATTGGAAGTCTACTTTATCTCACTGGGACTAGACCGGACATTATGCATGCAGTTGGGATTGTTGGACGATTCCAAGCTAATCCAAAAGAGTCTCACCTTCAGGCTGTCAAAAGAATATTCAAATATCTAAAAGGAACTCAAGACTTTGGATTATGGTATCCAAAAAATGCTGATCTCACTCTTCATGCATACACTGATGCAGATTGGGCTGGAAATGTTGATGATCGGAAAAACACTAGTGGTGGTGCATTTTATATGGGGCCCCGGTTGGTATCTTGGTTCAGTAAGAAGCAAAATTCTATTGCCTTATCTACAGTAGAAGCATAATATGTGGCTGTCGCGTCTTGTTTCACTCAAATCCTATGGATGATGCAAACTTTACAAGATTTTCAAAATCAAATGTACACCTCCTATTTCCATTATGTGTGATAATACAAGTGCCATCAGTATCTCAAAAAATCCGGTTATGCATTCGAAGACCAAACACATTCCCATCAAGTATCACTTACGTGAACAAGTGCTTGAACAAAAGGTGAAGTTGGAGTATGTTCCCTCCAAAGAACAAGTTGCTGATATATTTACCAAACCTCTGCCCAGGGAAGCGTTCGAATATCTCAGACAGAAGCTGGTGTTGTCTGCCTCTCGGAAGAGCGAGATGCGATTAAGTCGAAGAGAATTAAATTGGATACGTGGGTTTCCTGAAATATAGTCGCGTATATACGCGATTTTATACACAGAAAGTCGCGTATGGTTGGTTGCTGACAAATTTTGTTTAGGGTCAGCATTTTTTAGCATAGTTGCAGTGTTGTTTGGTATCTCTGATGTTGTTTGGTATATCTGGTGATGCTTCAGCTCTCATAGTTCTATTTCACTCTTTGATATTTGATGAATATGCCTTGATGTTTTGTTGTTGAAAGTGTTCAGGATGCACAAACTAAGGGGGAGATGAAGGATTAAACTAATGTACAGGCTCAGGGGGAGCATTAGCCTTGCTGAGTATTATGCATTGTTGGCATTATGATTCTGAAATATGATCTCTTTAGTCCTTTTGGTTTTGGTTATAAAATGTCATATTTGTAATTTTATGTAAAGGTCATGTTGAGACCTATGATGTAAAATTGTAATATTCAGTCATGTAAGGACTTGGTCAATTTTGTAAATCCACTTGGTTGGATACTTGAGTCACATCTATAAATCCACTTGGTTGGATCTTTGATGTAAGTATGAGTCCTTGGTGATAGGAAGGTCATAAAGTCATGAACTTCATTGAAAAATATGTTTGAACATTCAGCATGGACTGGTTTTGATCCGCCCTTTGCCCTTGATGTCAAAGGGGGAGAGTGACATGGTGTTTGAATAAGGGAAGAATATCATTATGCTTAATGTATCTATCTGTTGTGATAATCAAACACCATCGTGGTTGCCATCAAGTCCAAAGGGGGAGATTGTTGGCAATATGATATAGAGTGTTTTCCTTGATGGCAACCCACTTGATGAAGATGATGGCAACCTACTTAATGAAGTTGTTCTTGATGCTTGATGAGTTTATTAAAGATGTAAATCTAATGTTCTACAAGTAGCTCAGAAGTACTAGAGAAAGAAATATCAGTAAGGGCCCAAATATTGTTGAACAAGGTGTGTCACAAAGCATACGCGGGTTTTTTTAGGGGAAGTCACGTATGCACGCGGAAAAGATCGTTCCAAGTCGCGTATGCCCAATTGCGCTCTAAATTTGTAAAACTAGGGGAATTACCATGGTATTGACCCATTGTATTGAGCGTTGGATTGTATATTTGATCCCGTCCAGGAATACCATCGGAAGTGATGTGGTTTTGGCTCATGGTATTGACAAAGGCTAAATCTATATAAGGAGAAGAAAATCATTGTGCAAAGCGTGTGCAAGATGTCTGGGTTTTAATGAATACTTCACTCTGAAGTATATCTGCATGGTTGAAATTTGTTCTTAATTGATAGATCTGAATATATGATGCACCTATGAACATGATGAAGATTCAAGATCTCTAGATCTCTAAATGAGAATCTCAAGGATGATCTGAAAAGAAGTAAAGAAGACTTGGTGCAAATCTGTTAAAGAAATTGAAGAAATATGGGTAAGTTCATAGATCTGATCTGTTCTGCAAAGCGTATCTTTTATAAATATATATGCAGGTTCATTTCATGAAAAGCGCGTGTATACGTGGATCCTATTCAAGAAAATCGCGTATGGGCAGTTAGGGTTTCTCTAAAAAGTGCACAGATGTATACACGGGTTCGCCTCATTGAAAGCGCATGTATACGCGGGTCTGGCTAAATAAAAGCGCATATGGTATCTGAACTAATGGTTGCTCAAGGTTGAATGTGTTTTTGCATATCAATTCTGAAGTCTGGGTTATCTCTAATATTCTGGTTACAGTGATCTCATTGTTCTGTATGAAGCATTGGGCAAGTATGATTGTTGATAAGTGAAGGGTTGTGTTGAAGCTTTTGATCCAGTTTGAAAATTGATGAAACGTGGTCTGCAGTGGTGCTGAGGGTTGAAGCCTTCAGTAGGGGGGTCGTAGCTCCCTTCCAGATAAGGCTGGTAAACGAGAGCAGGGGGTTGTAGCTCCCTTCCAGGAGAGGCTGGTAAACGAGTGCAGGGGGTCGTAGCTCCCTTCCAGGAGAGGCTGGTAAACGAGAGAAGGTTGTAGCCTTCTGCAGGTGGGTGCCTGCATACTGGTATGAGTATGCACCAGTACATGGTTGTAAGAAGTTTTCTTAATAATAAATATTGAAGACTGAGACGTCGACAACGGTGGTTTTCTCCCGAATTGGGTTTCCACCTAAAATCCTGGTGTTCATGTGTATTGCTTATGTGTGATGATTATTCTTTTATTTCTGAACCTATTTACTGTTTTCTAAAAATTTGATGATTGAATAATGCAATGATCTAAGTCAAGAAATAAATGCATAATTAGATCACTGGATATACGCGAGTTCTGTAAAGGATATCCGCGTATAAATGCTAGTTGGCTTCGGGAAAGTAGCGTATGGGTTTTTAGAAAGGGAAAAGTAAAAAGTTTTATTGTCTGCACTAAATACTGATTCACCCCCCCTCTCAGTATTTTTTCCAACATGCAAAAGGTAAACGGCTGCCCAAGCACACACCCGACTGCATTCAGCACTTGCTCGACCAACGTACAGAGGTAGTGTGTTGTGCTCCTGCCAAGCATGTTCAAAAGGTGCTCGGAGGTGACCTACTGTGTGCAGGAGGTAAATGACCACCAAGGCACACACAAATGCGTTCAGCACTTGCCCGACTAACGTGCAGGAGATGACTTGCCATGTTCAAGGCCACCCAGGTGCATGACAACACGTTCAGGAGGTGCCTATATTGCGCTCATGTCCATTCAGAAGCTGCACGACAACACATTCAGGAGGCGCCCGACTTTCCTACAATGTGGGTGAGCCATTTTTTTCAGCTAGGGAGATATTTTGAGAGGTATTTGAGCTTTTCCCACATGTTCCTATTTTTATAAAGATAGGATTACAAAGAAAATTGAAAGTTGATTTTAGAGAAGAAAGTGAAATCCTAAAGAAAACACTTGGCCTATACACTGTTGAGCCTTGACCTAATTAGGACCTCTCCATCTCATTCACCATTTTTACATCCTTCCACAAGCAGTGTCAATTATTTTTAAAGATCTTGAGGCAGGGGTAAAAAACAAAATGTCTGAAGAAGAGAATGTTGACAGCGGTGAGACAAACCAAAGGCCTAAAGGGCAGCAGAGGAAGGGTGGGAAGCCAAATAGGTTTGAACTTATAAATATTGAACAATTGATGATCTCTCTTACCATAGTTTCTTGTTTTCAAGAATTAGGATGCTATGAGTTTTGTGAAAAATTACAAAAGATACAAAGTCACCCTTAGTTGACCAAGCTCTTTTCCCTAAACCTTCATAACCACCAAGTACACCTAGCTGGGGTGAAGTTTGAGCTAACCACCAATGCCATCTCTATGGCCATTAAAATACCTTGCATAAGAGAAAGGTGATTCAAAAAAATGCATTTGGACCTAAGCCACTATCACCCATTCTTGAAACCAAGTTGTCAAGCTAGTTGCAAAACCATGTTCCCCTTCTCTCATCTATTGGACATATATGCTCTCCTAATGAAGATCATTATGAATTACTTCACCTGTGAGGGTAGGTTCTCCAGAGTCTATTCCTACCACATAAGACTCTTCATGAATTTCACTAAAACCAAGAACTACCTTTGGAAAATTATTGAGAAAATGTCTTCCATCATGCAAAAGAGGCCTCCATCCCAACAAATTTTAAGCCTTTTTCATCATTCCCTCATCAAAGTGATTGTCTCACACCAACTAGAACAAAAAGGCATCCCATGGGAGGTTTTCAACGCCCATGATGATTTCAAAACTCCACAGCCTATCCCTCTGCAAATTCTTCCATCATCATCTCAAATTCCTCCTCACACACCTCCATCACCCTCCACTAACCTTGGTTCATCCTCTTCACATGAATCATTTCCTCAAATAGACCTTCCTCATTCACCTTCCCCCAAGAAATCAGAACATGAAGAAAGAAGTGAAGGAGAGGAAGATGACCAAGAAGAAAGCAATGAAGGAGAGGAAGATGAAAATGAAGAAAGCAGTGAAGGAGAGGAAAAAGAAAGTGATAAAGGCAGTGACAAAGAAGAAAGTGTTGATGAAGAAGAAAATAGAGATGAAATCATTGAGCCCAATGATAAGCAAAAAGACCAAAACAGTGGGTCAAATGATGAAGAAGATCACTCCAATGATACATGAACAGAAGAAGCTTATCAAGAGGAAAAAAGTGAGCTAGAAAAAGAGGAAAACAGTGAGACTAATGACAGTCAAGGAGAAGAAGTAAACAATGAAGAATATGAAACTGAAAATACAAAGAACAGTGGAGAGGAGGCATATGAAAGTAGTGAAGAAGACAAAGAAGATAGTGACCAAGATGGCAAGAGAAACCAAGAAACTGAGTTTGAAAGTGATTTCAGTGGGAAAATAATGAAGATCATGAGCCAAATAATGAGGGTAATGAACCAAACAGTGAAGAGGAAGTCAGCCAAGAGGACAATATACATGATGGTGAAGGGAAAAATTCTGAAGACAAGGACAGTGAGCATAGAAAAAATGAAAATGATACAAGTTATGAAAAAAAGGTTGAGATTGAAGGTGAAGACCATAGGCAAGATAGAGAAGACAGTGGGTAGAGAAGTGAGGAAAACTCACCTAGTGAGGAAGAAAGTGACCATAAAAGTATAGGAGGGACTAATGATATTTCCTATGACAGTGACACCACAGAGAGGGAAAAAAGTGATACAAAGGCTGAGTTTGATAGTGAAAACAGTGGGTCAAAGGATGAAGAAGAGGACATTCACGAAGATGAAGATGTACCAAGTAGTGATAAAGACAATTCTAGCATTGCAAAAATAGAGGATGACAATCCTAAGGGTCTTGACAGTGATGATGGCATAAGAGATAGTGAGAATTCTTATCAAAAGGGCAATCAAGAGCAAGGTGAAAAAGATGCACACACAGAGATCATCCATGAGGAGAAAAACAGTCCTAAGGCCACTAATTATCAAGGTTTCGAAATGAAATTTTTTGTACCTTTCCCCATTACCTATCAAAGAGGAGAGAGGCATGTCTTTGCTTCCTCCAAAGGGCAAGGGGCCATGCCATCCTCCTCAACTCAAATGATTGACATAAGTAAACAAAAAATGAAGGAGGAAGTAGACAATCATGAGAATGAAAGAGAATTTGAACTCATCCACATAGACAGTGATGAGGAAAATGAAACAAGGATTGCAAAATCCCTTCTACAAGATGGGAATGCATAGATCAGGGATTTGGAAGCTGAATTAGAGAGAGCTGAAGATGCCATTTACTTCCATCAGATGCAAAGCAAACAGATAAGTGGTCAACAGGCCAACTATGAAGTAAGAGCCCTCAAGTACCGAAAAGAGGCTCAAGGGTCACAAGTAAAGTTAGAGGATTTCATGGGCACCTATGAAGAAATTAGTGATGAATAAGGTCAAACTAGAAGGAGACCTAGGACCATGGGTCTTAGGAAAGCCTTGGTAAAGCAGAAAGAAGAAGAATCATCCCAAGCACAAAAATTTCCCCTCTCTAAACTCCTTGCCATGGAAATTGAGCATGATAGGGAATCATGGCTTGAAAAGGCTAACATACACCTTGAAGCCAAGCTAGAGAAGGCCAACAAAAGCTTAGACTTGCAGAGGATAATGGCTAAGCACTATGCCCGAAGAAACCAAGTTGCAAGGAAAAAACTCAAAATTGCCCAAAATGAGTTCCAAGCGCTAAAAAAGGAAAAATACCAAGCTAGCCTTGATATTTTGGCCCAATATTCTCTACAGCTCTCCCAGGACCCATGAGGCACCTACCTACCAATTTTGGGAAGAATTGAACAACTTTTTTTTTTTTGCAAATTTTGAGGCTAGGAGCGCAGTACACCCTTTGTTGTGCTTTTTCCCAGGGCATATTCAGGAGGTGTGGCTCACATTTTTGGATTCCCCATAATTATAGAATTATGCTCACCAATTTTCAGCTCAATTGGAGTTGTTTTGGTCCCCCAAAAGGGTCAAAACACTCATTTTTTCACCATTCTGCCCACTTTTCAGAGCATGTGCTACACTCCTAAAAGTATTGTAATTTTCACTTTTTGGACAGGTTACAAAGGTCATATTGAAGAAATGAAGGTATATATGGAAATTCCACTTCAAGGGATTTCCAACGAGCCATCACGGAGCCTTTTTCGACATCGGGAAGGCCTCCAAAACACTGCTGCAAAAAGACCTTTTTTTCCTGTCTCTATGCTGCGCTCGTGGCCTAATTTCCAATTTTGACACAGTGTGTTGCGCTCCTATGGGTAAATGGGAAGAATGTGTGTTTAGCAAGTTTTCATATGTTTTTCAGGGCCTAAAAGTCAATTTAATTGCTATATATGGCCAGAAACGATATTTGTTAGATATTTTTGTGCCTTGGGCCTTGCAAGGCCTCAAGGACAAGTTAGGATATTTCAATTAGTATTTCCTCTTCCTTGATTGTTATATAAGGCACAAGGATTCATTGTAAACAGTTGGGACTTGATGTGTTTAAAATAAATACATGGTTTTTTGAAGTTGAAGAACAATTTAGTGTTGTGGAGCTTGTGGATGATTTGCCTTGATTGATGGTGATGAAGGCTTGCTTGCAGGATCCCTAAGTTTAGTTAATGGTGATGTATATCTCATATGTTCATGTTTTTCTTATTTTCCATATGTCCATCTTTCTATATTTCAATAGCTCAGAAGAGTATATGATGAGAAATGTTGTTTGAGGCACCTCCGTCCTCGTATTAGCTATTGTTTTCATGTTTTCTTCTGCTGGGTTAGCTTAAAGAATTATTCATTGCTCCTTAGGCCCACCTAAGCTTGTATATTTAATTTTTAGATTAATATTCTAGTTTATAAACATGATTCATGGTAAGCCATTCTTGTTTTATGCTATCTAAACTATGTCTTGAAATCTCTCTTTGATGTATTGATTGATAGGTTAAGTCAAAGAGGTCTTGTTTCGATCTTGCCCTTTGAATATGCTTATCAGTTTGCTTCAAAGTTCCCTATAGATTAATGAATGATGTTTAGGTGTTCCCTCTTCATTTATTGATGCTATTTGTCTCTTATATGTTTTCAAATCTTGAAAGTAGAATCATTGAAGTTAGATAAGTTGTCTTACTTCATTTTCTCCACTGGATTGTATATCTTGAATGTGTATTTGTTTAAAAGTATTGTTATTGAGAAAATGGTGTGCCCTATCTCATAACCAGTATCTTTTGCTTATCAGTATTCAAGATCTCTTTGTTCATATGTATTTGACAAAGGATTCTTAACTTCCCTTTGCCCTACCTTGGTTCCCAAACTTAATGTCCATTTCACCTCACACATAAACTTAAAGATCGATTGACTACGCTAGATTTTCCCTGTGATGTACCCCAATTCATTATCAAGATATTAATGACTTCATTGAATCCATAGCCCAATTGATTTGATAACCTCTCACTCCACCTATCCTACTTGATCATCTTACCCCAAACAAAGCAAACAACAAACCTACACTTAACAACTAGCCTAAAATCAACCATCCAAAGCGAACAAGCTCACATCCTTCGCATAAAAGAGAGAGCCCTCTCTGAGTCCAGGAAGGCTAGGTCCTAGGACTCCAAAGACTAGTCTGATGTTAACCTATCATTATGTTTACCAATATGTCAAATCACAGGACACTAACAGACCAGACATATGCTGTCTATCTTAGGGGCACATATGAGTATGGCTTATGGTATAGATAGATGGATGAGGTGAAGTTGCATGACTTAGCGGATGTAGGTGGAGCGAAGCATCCCGTGGACGAGAAAGAGCCCATTAGGAGGGGGTTTTGAGTATCGGATCTACAACACTTTCTTAGTACAACGAGAAAAAAATATCCACTTGCTTTTCAGTTCGAGCGGAAAGCGAATACATGGTAGCGAGTGTTTGCATGTGAGCTATCTGGATGAGGAAGATCCTGGTCAGTTTGTTCGGTTCACATTTAGATCCTACAATGATACATTGTGATAATAAGAGTTGCATTAAACTCTCGATTGATCCTGTGTTTCATGATAGATATAAACATATTGATATCTGGTATCATCATATCAGATATTGTGTGCAACGAAAGATCATGTTGCTTCAGTACATTCCTACAGAAGATCAGGATGCAGACATTCTGAAGAAGGTGCTCGATAGGAGCAAATTTGAATACCATAGAGGCAGGATCGGGGTGAAGGATAATCCCTATCTTTTTGAGAGGGAGTGTTGAGATTCAACAAGATGATGAGCTTAGTGAAAAGTAAGCACCTTCACTAAGTGGGGCCTGCAGGCTATTTTTAGGTGTATGTCTATTTTTAGACATGGTGAGCATATTCTATAAGTTGCAGGATGCTATTTGTAGATGGTTGATCAAATGTGAAAAATAGATGAAATTATATTTTTAGAATATTGGGCGAAGTCTATTTATAGATCGTCAATCTAAAAATAGGTGCATGTCGATTATATTAACCCTTAATAATAATCCGAAAATAAATATCAACTTATTCTCTTGGAGAACTTTATTTCAGTGAATAGATTATGCAAATCATTGGGCTAAAGGACTTACGCAATTCCTAGGGTTATTGGTGGCTCATGCATGGAGGACTTAGTTAGAACTGCAGTGGCAAAACTATGATAGAGTTGGAAGAGTAGTTACGGTATTTGTTATTCAGTTTAACTCAGTTAAGCTAGTTGTATCTAGTCTAACTGAAAGATAAACTAGTGAGAGTTAAGTGAATTAATTAGTTAATTAATTCACAACTAATAACTAACTAACAACTGAACAAATACAGCAGTTAACTACTTGCATGTTAGTTCCAGTGGAGACCCAATGGAGATATAGGTGAAAGGGTGAGATGGACTATTTGTTGTGACTATAGTGATGCATTCAATGCATCTAACACACATTAGAGTTTCCAATGAGGATTGTGAAGTCAAGGCAAGGAAAATTCGAATTCATTTAGGGATCTTCTTTAGTAGGGATTGCGCAGTGGAGGCATGCTGTCAGGAGGCAAGAAATTGGTGCATAGATATGAAAAATTTTGCATGACAGTGTGTAATGATTGTTGATTGTACTGAGAGCTTGATGTACTAAGCTTTGTATGAGATTATTACATGATTTCATTGATATACATAATATATGATATTTGGGGTTTTTAGCTTTAAGCTTTCCCATTAAACAACTGTGTTATGTGCGATTGAATTTATTCACATGTGTTTCCAATTGAGTTTTAAATTTATGCAAGTTTAACAGTGGAAGGATTCTGTATTTAGCAAGAAGATAAATATTGTTAGATTAGGAAAATCTGGTAATACATCAGTGTTAATAGATTTCTACATCAAACTTAAGCAATTCGACATAAGTTACGATTACGCAGATCCGACGAGCCAACAAAGCAACAAATATAAAGTCCCATGAAGCACGACCACTTGACTTCTTGAAGGAGCAATTCACATTTCACACAACTTAACCAAAAGAAAATTCATTTACCGCATTAAGGGTTGTGATGTGTGATTTGCGCAGATTGCATTTCACTGAATTTATGGGTAAACATCACAAACGATAAAAGTTATATGTTGCAATATGCGAATGATTGGAATTTAATTACTCAAGCATGCAAAATGACTTGTGTCGAATCAAAGCGAAATCTGAGATCTAACATCTTAAGTTGATTGATATCTATTTCGTGTGAAGGTGTATGAGATTTGATTTTGAAATGATTATCGATAATTAATATCATATTTAATAGATTCATATCTATTCATGCATGTTTTATATAAACGACATATTTTTCTCTCTAATCTCTATACTTGTAATGTTCTCTCTCTTTACTTGAAATCAGGAAACCACTTAACGAAGTGAGGAAGATTGAAATGAACAAGAAAGGCAAAGAAACTACTCAAACGTTGTCTACTGAAGACTCAAACATGTCTCCCTTATTTTCAGACACCACCTACAACAAGGATTGCAACTGTATAAGCTTTTTGAAGATGAAAATCCAAGGGTAATAACCAAAGTCACTACAACAAGCATGACAAATACTTCAGACGCGACTTACTTCGATCTTGCATGTTCATTCATCCACAAGGTAGCTGCAAGGCCAAAAATTATCCCTTACATAGACATGGTTAAGTGGGTAATTGACCACTTAAGCATAGAAGAGAGAAAATTAAAAGTTTCGAAGGGAGAAAACATAGGGTCTTTCATGGAAGAAGATCTACAAGCAATGCACCATCTACCCTCCCCACAGTAGAAATATGACAAGGATTTTCTGCAAAGCTTTAGAGCAGAGCATCCAAACCTCATGAAAGTCCTAAAAGAATGGAAAGAAGACCAGGGAAAGCTGAAGCGAGATAAACTGAATACGTACCCAATTGCCCAAATTCTTACCCCTTATTACTATGATGCCAATATGCTGTGCATATTCTTTTCAAAACCTGATACCACTAGGTTTTCAGTAGATTAGGTCTGTTAGGTCCCTATATTACTATTATTGTCCCTTATTGTTGTTAGTGTAACCCCATTATTGTTATTATTGTACCCCTGTAACGCCCATATTATTATTATTATTGTGCCCTTAAATTATTATTGTTAGGTCAGCTAGGATTACATTGTGGGCCCATGGACTCCTATATATAGAAAGGAGATTTTTTAATTTGTATCATCCAAGAATTATTCATTCATGTAATGTATTAGAGGTTTCCCCCTCGAAGTGGCTTATTTCTAAGGCGTTGATATCTCTTTTCTTCTATTTTTGGAGCTGGTTTCACAACATTTGGTATCAGAGCTTTGGATTCTAGGGTTTCGTTGCTCCAAACAGGTCATCGTGGAATTTTCACTATAAATTTTTTTCTATGAAGGTTCAAAAGCTGAAAGTTTTGGTGTATGAAGCCAACGTCCTAAGGAACATCTTCGCAAAATTTCAAAGCTTGGCTCGCAATATTTTCAGAGATATAATCCGTGGAATTTAGGTCATTTTGCAAGCTCCTGAATTTAACCTTAACAGGTCATCATGGAATTTTCACTATAACGTTTTTTATACGAAGGTTCAGAAGCTAAAAGGTTTAGAGTGTGAAGTAGAAATCCTAAGGAACAACATTGCCAAATTTTAGATCTTGGTTCATAATATTTTCGGAGATATGATCTGTGGAAGTTAGGGCTTTTTCAGGCTTCTGAATTTCATCTCAAAGAGGTGACCGTGGAAAAATATTCATAGCTCTCTCTCTGAGCATTGGATTGGAATGATGTAAAAAGTGGCCACAAGTACACGGACTACAATTTTCTGTCTAACAATTTCAAAGCCAAAGGAGGAAAAATTGACACGTGGCAAGTCGTACAATTTCGCTCTACTAAACCTGTCCATAATTGGGTCATTGTGGGATATTAGATATAACTTTGTCTTGAAGAATCTAAATTAGATCAGACCTATGGCATTTGAAAGAAGCTTCAGAGGGCTACTATAGGGCCAAATTTCAAATATTTGGGATCTGCAATTATATATATAATTCAATTTCAATATCGAGCTCCTCAAAATCAAGTAAAAGGTGTGTATTGTTTTTTCCGAATTGCATAAGTCTTTTTTGAAGAATCAAATTGAATTGATTCCAAGGGCATATTGTAGAATAGATATCAGTATTGGATTCTAAAATGGCCCCTAAAAATAATTCAACACCCATTAAGAATTTAATAAGGCTCTACTATGACTCATGAAGACGAAGAATGGCAACATGACATATCAAAATTACAAGAGCAAGTGCAACAAATTTCGCTCTCGCAAAGAGAAACAAAAGAATGAAATGGAAGTTTTGAAGAAAGGCGTAGAAACTAAGATGGATGGTTTGAAGAAAGGCGTGGAAGCTAAGATGAATGGTTTGGAAGCTAATATGGATGGCATAGAAGTGAGCATGCAAGCTAAGATGGATGACATGGAAGCTAAGATTGATGAAAAAATGAAAGACAACATGGAAAACATGAAGAATGATCTAAAAGTAGACACAGAAGGTTTTGAAAAGTTGATACAAGAAATTTTTCCTAATGGTGAAAAGATAGTAGAGGAAACTCATGATGAGAACAAAATAAATGTTAATCGTGATTTCATAAACTCTAATGTTGGAGGGAAGTGTTGGCCGGATAAATCGTTCTTGCGGACAAGACCGATCTCCCTAGTACTAAAAGTATCTAGCAACAAACAGCCAAATAGACTAATCTTTCTCTAAGCATGTAAGGTTTACAAAAGCTCTATAGAGGTGTAAAAGACTTACCGTATGTCCAGTACTTGTTTGAAGTCATTGTTGTCCCTCGTGCACTTGAAGGAGTTTTCCTCGTAAACCTATAGTCACAAACAAGAAAAATATTACATAGCACCTGTATAGACATCATCATAAACCATGCTTATCATAGTGATCAAGGAATCTATGAAATAAACCATGAACTGAAAGCTTATTGAGAAAAATGAGTATATTTGTATTAATTTCAAAAGAAGGAAAACCTTACAACCTGAGCCTTGATGTTCAAAAGGCCTTCTTGGGGTCCAAAGTAGGAGTCTCCTTTACTTTGATAAGCTCTGCACTCCTCCAACCAAGACGAATAGAGGTATGTAATCTCTCCTCACAAAAGTCTTATTCAACTGAGTCTAAATCTCAACAGCACTTAACCTCAAATCTTCTTAAGCTTGACCTCCCTTTGAGGCTACCCAATGCCTCTTTTAATAGTGGAAAAGAGGAGGTTTTCTGTTCCAAGTATGAAGGGATAGAATCCTCCTTCAAAGGGATAAGCTCCTCACATCAAGGGGTTAGATCCATAAGGTAAGGGATTCATGCACCTCACAAGAGCGGTTCTGCCACTGCAAGATCCATAATAGAAGCTTCCAGAATTTACTTTAATTGAGATTTTTGGAATTTACTTGCGGCTTTTTTATCTTACAGGGGTCCACACATTTAATATAGATAAAGTGCGTTCAGGTACGCAAGAGAGCTGAACATTAGGTGTGGGACCGCAGGCAAGATAGAGAGAAAGTGTGATACCAAAGTTTAGGAGATTTTAAGAACTTTTCTCTGACTTTAAAGGCTTGACATGACGAACTAATATGTTTAGACTTGCAAAGGGAGAAGTATGAGTTATAATGAGCTCATACACATAGCAGAATGTCAGGATGACAATTTTTAGTGTAACAGATTGCCCCCTAAAGTGCAAAGTCTGGGATAGATGATGCCGAAGTCTGTCATATATGAAGAGTGCAATACTTTATCATTTCAAGGATCATCCTATGGTCACCCCAGTTAGAACCTGTAAAAACATTCAATGCAAAATATATATATGTAAACATATCATCACTGAGGTAGGAATTCCCATACTCAGATCAAAACTAACTAAACTTGTTCTGGTACAGAAATGATTTTAATATTACATCAATAGTGTAGACACAGCATGGGCGCAGCCATCTGTAATGAATATTCTACTGTATAATAATAAAACTCCTTGCAGCCTGGATGGTGGAAACTAGATCCAGGGTCTTGATTTCTACTTCCCGAACTAGTACGATTTTATCCATGCGATTAAATGTGTTGAAGTCGAACATGGTAGAAACCACTTGATTACCAGTCAATAATGTAAACTGTTAACAAGTGTGAGAGAAACCACCAGTAATGTCAATGGCTCTCAAAGTACTCAGTACAATCCATGAAATGTGAATGAATGAGCTAAAGTCGAACATGTCACGGAATCATTCGATCGAAGGTCAATGATGCAACCTGTCGTCGAAGGCGAGAAACCTGCCATTGAGGCATGCAGATTTCAAGGTACTGACAATTTCTGGATCAACTTCCTAGATAATGTGCTGATGTCGATAGAAAGTGATCTGTCGTAGGCAAGCCTACAACACGAAATCATAGATCAAGTTTTGAAAATATATTGGCAAGGACTGACTCAGGGATGGTCAAAATGGATGACGGATATTTTGCAGATGAATGGTTTATTTGAACTATCCTCTTGAACACATAACGACACTGCAGATGGTTTGGTGACAATTGACCCAAAGCTAATACCCAGAAACCGGTTGAAGACTTTCAATATGGTTTGATTAACTGTTAGGCAAAGGATTTCCCAACCCAGGTGAATGAAAGTGTCGTGTTCAAGAGTGGTTGACTGAATTTTCGAAGAATCAAAATACAACAAACACGCCCATTTTCCTCTCTTTTCCCCCACCATTTCTGGCAAGTACCTCTTTATTTTTGACAAGCTTGAGGAGGATAACATTTTCTTTTTTATAAGCTCATCCTTCGGATGAGTCCAACTTAGTTTAAGATTCGAACCCTAAGAAGGAGTGGTTCGTTCCTGTTTGAAATTGAACAGGTCCTTTATTGTTAAATTTTAACGAGTCCAGTATAGGAGAAACTCGGTGTTTTTCAATTTTAGGGAGTCAGAAGAAAAAACTTAAGAAAACTCCATGGGTGTACTTTTTCGTAAATTTAGTCTCTCGAGCCCGAAAAAGGATAAAATAATGCGGGAGAGAACTCTATTGACCGTAATTAGTCAACATATACCTTTTTCGTAAATAGTCCATTTCAGTCCGTAAAAGGGGTAAACTTATACTGAAGGGACGATCATTCATTTACTTTAACGAGTTTGAATAATCAAGTGCTCGGCAATCTTTTCATGTTTAGAGAGTCTGAAAAGGGCTTAAAAGAGAACTCCAGGGTTTCGCTTTTTCGTAATTTTCAAGAGTCCGAAAAAGTGATAAAAGTATACTCAGTAGTTTCGCTTTTTCTGTAAATTTTAATGAGTTCGAAAAAGGGATAAAAATGTACTCATGGTTTTCACTTTTTCGTAAGTTTTAACGAGTTCAAAAAAGGGATAAAAATGTACTCCTGTGGCCGACTTTCAATTTAATTTACGAGCAGGAAAAGACAGAAAGAACTCGGCATTTTCATGTGTTTTACGAGAACGAAAGATAGCAAAATAATCTCGAGATTTTCCTGAGTTTAAATAAGTCTTGAAAATAATAACAAAAATTGACTCAAGATAGGTTTCATTTTTACAAAAGCTTGAAACAGAGAAAAACTATGCTTCAGAGTAGTTTCATTTTTGCATAAGCTTGAAACAGAGAAAAAACTGTGCTTGATGCCCCCAGCTTCATTTCATTCAACTAAGTACACTCCTGGTAATTAATAGCTGGATGGAATGAAGGTTCATTTACGAGATCATATGAAAGACCTGACCTAAAACTGTAAGAAAATTATGCAAAAACTGAAATAACTAACCTAAATATAACTTAACATTTACGAGATCTAGTCAAAGACTCGAATCAATTAGGGGAGGATTTGTTTCATTTTTTAACAAGCTCAACACAGGAAAAGAACTATGCTCATGGCAATGTGTTTCATTTTTTAACGAGGTTGACACAGTAAAAGGAACTTTCTTCACCTAAATGTTTCATTTTTTAACGAGGTTGACACAGTAAAAGAAACTATCCTCGTACCTTATTCATTTTTAACGAGGTTGACTCAGTAACAAGAACTTTCCTCACCTAAATGTTTCATTTTTTAATGAGGTTGACACAGTAAAAGAAACTATCCTCGTATCTACTTTTTACAATCTACCTACATAACCTACTGATTCATTTTTTAATGAGGTTGACATAGGAAAAGAATTATCCTCATATCTGATTCATGTTTTAATGAGGTTGACTCAGTAACAGGAACTATCCTTTGACCAACTGATTTATTTTTTAACGAGGTTGACACAGGAAAAGAACTATCCTCATACCTGATTCATTTTTTAATGAGGTTGACTTAGTAACAGGAACTATCCTCATACCTGATTCATTTTTTAATGAGGTTGACTCAGTAACAGGAACTATCCTCAGACTCATTGATTCATTTTTTAACGAGGTTGATATAGTAAAAGGAACTATCCTCGCTCTCACTGATTCATTTTTTAAATGAGGTTGACACAGTAAAAGGAACTATCCTTGCTAACTTGATCATGGCTTTCAAACAGAAGAAACACATGTCAATGGACACACCTTGATCATGGCTTCCAAGAGGTCTTCATCAGATGGAAGAACAGTTCTATGAAAGGAAGACATGTCAAGGGACTCAAAAGGGATAAGAACATCGCGTTCAAATAATCCCATAGAGTTTTCCATGTCAATTACCGGATCTAAGTCAAAGGAAGACGAGCAAACAGTGAGAGGCTCGCTTACATCGGTAACTGAAAACATGGGACTAGTTTCCACATAATTAACTCGTGGAGGGGTAGATACCACTTGCGTATGAGGAACATTTAGGGATGTCGGATTATTGGTAGTCGAATCAAGACTAGGAACGAAAGCTGGTCTACAGTCACAATATTACCATTGTGAGGGAAAGACATCACGCGAAAGAGTGTCGATACGACAAATTTCATTGCATAAACATAGTCTCTCCCAAGGAGTAAATAGAAATCCAAAGGACCTCAAACTACCATAAGATCAATACAGACAGTTTTACCTTCCAAAGTAATAGAAAACTTAGGAAGGATCCCTAAAGTTTCACTAATGGTTCTGTTAAAAGCTTTCAGATTCTACGTAATAGGCACAAGCTGAGGGGAACCCAAAGCTTTCCAAGCATTTGAGGATAAAATACTAACAGAAGCACCTTCATCTACCTGTGTACGGTGTATGTCCCTACCACCCAACTTCACAATGATTTGGAAAGGGATGGAAGAAGGAAGACGAGGTTCTGTCAGTCTATTCCAATCAAAGGAAAAGACCTCAGTACTTGGAGGGGGTTCTGTAGAAACAGGTGAAATGCCCCCCGGCGTAGAAGAATCTGATGTAACAAGAAGAACCTGAGCGGTATGAAGTTCACTCTCTACAAGGAGAATGGGATCGACCGAATGTGAAATCGAATCGACCACTTGATCAACTAATGGATCATCAACTTGAGTGATATGAGTTTCACTCTCCAATGGAAGAGTGGGATCGACTGTACTTGAAATTAGATCAATCACTCTGTCAGTTGATGGTAGGTTGGGAGAAATTTTACGGTAACCAGTTGGAAATTCTTGCTGTGGAACAGTAAGGTTTTCCAACAATTTTGAGGCTTCATCCATGTGAGGGAAAATTTGAGTTTGATGACTCCCTTTGCATAACTTACAAGGAAACCTAACTTTACCCTTTTTCCCAGGAACCTGACTATCACTGGTTGATGGATCAATGGAAAGTTGATGAGATTTTTCTGACCATACTTCCAAGACCTTTGGAATACCGGGACAATTGATAAGGAAGTGGTCACCCTTACAAAGCCTGCAAGGGTATTTGGGTTTACGATGCATGTTGGAGGTTTCCTCAACACAACTAACACTTACAGCCATGGTTGGTTGGTTGACTTCTTTATTATCTTGCTTCTTCTTCTTCTTCTTCTTCCCTTTCTTCTTCTTCTTAGCCACCTGGTTACTAGCGTCAAGGCTTTTACCAAGCGAAGAGGAAGAAATGGAGGAAGAAATATTAGGCGAAGAAGGTAAAGGTTCAACAAAAGGCTGGTGATGTTGAGATGGTGAACTCTGTTGAAGTGAAGCATCCGGTTGAGGTGGAACAATTGGAATATTCGGGGTCAACGAAGTTGAAAATATCCATATCGGTAAACCTATTGTAAATCCAGGTAATGACAATGTAGTCATATAAGGAGGACCAACATTTCCAAAGCAAGGAAAAGTACTAGGATTCTCGTTAAGAGGAGTTCCTTGGATGGTAAATTCCGGAACAGTTGCCATTATATTCAACTTCAGTGAATTTTATTAACAATTTAAAACTAAAATTAACAATTCACAATTCACACCTAACAATTAAAATTCACAATTCACACCTATGGTCTCTAAAAGTAAAAACAAACAAATTAACACGTGCTATCAAATCTAGGAGTCAAACCACACACAAACAGTAACTTCCCTTACTAAAAACACTAGTTGGTGATGAAATCCAACATCGTAGAATTTAATACAGAAAGGGCGGTTGGAACAGTTACCCCGACAAACTGCTTAATGAAACAGACTGGCACAAGTTTCCTCACAAAACCATCTCGTGTGAAGAGAACCCCCCAGAGAGTCCAAGTGAGTCTAGTCGATGTCTGCTCCAGGTACAGTGAGATCTTTCCTTCACCGTCACCTTAGGAAATAATCTTAAGCTTATGGACACTAAGGTTACCAACAATAACAAATACAACTGGGGGAACAGTCTACGATCCGATTCCACACGCAAGGGCAGAGTAACAAAGCTCAATCCCCTTGAAGGTTCCTCGACATGGTCAATCCGAGGTTTACCGACAAGTGACCCCAGGCTCCTCGACAATGGTTAATCCGAGGTTTACCGTTTGTAATGCGCGCAAAATCTTCTATCTTCTCCAATGAAACAGAATTGATTGTCTCAAAGGTTCGGACATGATCTTGTGATTGACTTCTTTAAGAGAAGCTTCCCAGATTATATAAATCACAATTGGATTTATTTCCTACCGCAAGATTTATCTACTTGTTTGTTTTACTACCTTGGAGAGTTAATTACTCCCTACTCCAAGATACTAGCCTAAGCTATGTTGGTGATAAGAGCCCTAGAAATGTAAAAATTACTAGATGAATTTTAATTAAGCGTTGTGTTATTTAGGCTATTATTACTCAAAAGGGTAAATGGATATGAAACCAATGGTGTTATGACCCGACCCAAAACTGAATGCAATCGAATATGATAATGTAATCTTTTCAATTCGATGAATCCTAACTAAAGTAAGGAGAGAGTTTCCATTAACTTCCAACAATGCAAAAAATTGATCACTAAGAGAAAATATAACAAATTCTCTAATGCACTAATTTCATCAAGAAAAACTAATGCAAATCAATTCCAAAACAATTTTTATATTTTTGTGTTTTTAAAACAAGCATAAAAACATCTAAATTCAAATCAAAGAAAATTGATCTAAATCTATGATTGATTTTTCAGAATGTAAACTATGCAATTGTAATCTATGCACAATTCAATTGAAAAGTATGCAAATGTAATCTATGCACATTTTTCATTCATATTCTGAAAATGAGAATTCTAATTATGCAAATGTGATCTATGCAAGAGAATTCTCAAACACAAGATGATTCTAATGTAATCTAAGAACCAATCAAGTGCAAGTCAAGAAAATCGAGTGAGAGTTCCAAATATCAAAAAACACTCAAAGGCGATTAACACTCATACAGAATTTAGCCCCCCCCGGGCGAATGAGGGGGAATTTTTTTTGCAAAAACAAAAGAAAAAAGATGAAAAATTGTGAAAATACTGAGACAAAACTCCAAGTAATGACCAAAGGAAATAAAATTAATAATTTCTCAAAAAAGAGACTCAAAACACCCAATTAACTTAATGGAGATTGATGAGATGAAGAATTGCTGAAAGAAATTCAGAAACAAGAGATTTTGGACAGAAAAATACAGATCTGGGTAGATGCTAAGAATCCTAAATTAAATCTAAACTAAACAAAGAAAATAAATCTGGTGTTTTTCCAAAATTTTAATAGGGTCCGCAGGCTCCCAGAAGTAACAGGTGCGGTCCCGCACTGTTTACTCAAGGAAAGTGCGAAACTGCCCACACTGTGCAAAAGAACAAAGTGCGGTCCTCAGAAAAGTTCAAGAAAAACGTAAAAGATTTCAAAATTTTCAAAAGAAGATAAATCCTAAGCTACCCAGGCAGATATCAATCAATCAAAAACTAGGAAAAACTTTTCCTCAAATCAAAATAAAAGAGAACCAAAAACAACAAGTTCTTTCCCCAGTGGAGTCGCCAATTTGTTGGCTGGATAAATCGTTCTTGCGGAAAAGACCGATCTCTCTAGTACTAAAAGTATATAGCAACAAACAGCCAAATAGACTAATATTTCTCTAAGCATGTAAGGTTTACAAAAGCTCTATAGAGGTGTAAAAGACTTACCGTATGTCCAGCGCTTGTTTGAAGTCGTTGTTGTCCCTCGTGCACTTGAAGGAGTTTTCCTCATAAACCTATAGTTACAAACAAGCAAAATATTACATAGCACCTGTATAGACATCATCATAAACCATTCTTATCATAGTGATCAAGGAATCTATGAAATAAACCATGAACTGAAAGCTTATTGAGAAAAATGATTATATTTGTATTAATTTCAAAAGAAGGAAAACCTTACAACCTGAGCCTTGATGTTCGAAAGGCCTTCCCGGGGTCTGAAGCAGGATTATCCTTTACTTTGATAAGCTCTGTACTCCTCCAACCAAGACGAATAGAGGTATGTAATCTCTCCTCACAAAAGTCTTAGTCAACTGAGTCTAAATCTCAACAGCACTTAGCCTCAAATCTTCTTAAGCTTGACCTCCCTTTGAGGCTACCCAATGCCTCTTTTTATAGTGGAAAAGAGGAGGTTTTCTATTCCAAGTATGAAGGGATAGAATCCTCCTTCAAAGGGATAAGCTCCTCACATCAAGGGGTTAGCTCCATAAGGTAAGGGATTCATGCACCTCACAAGAGCGGTTCTGCCACCGCAAGATCCATTCTAGAAGCTTCCAGAATTTACTTTAATTGAGATTTTTGGAATTTACTTGCGCCTTTTTTATCTTACAGGGGTCCGCACCTTTAACATAGATAAAGTGTGTTCAGGTATGCAAGAGAGCTGAACATTAGGTGCGGGACCGCAGGTAAGATAAAGACAAAGTGCGATACCGAAGTTGAGGAGATTTTTAAGAACCTTTCTCTGATTTTCAAGGCTTGACATGAGGAACTAATATGTTTAGACTTGCAAAGGGAGAAGTATGAGTTATAATGAGCTCATACACATAGCAGAATGTCAGGATGACAATTTTTAGTGTAATAGGAAGAACCACCATATTCCAAAAATGGATAAGAAAGTTTGATGGAAAGGATCCTGTAACATGGATACTACAGATGGAGCAATATTTTGATCTCAATAATGTGCAAAACACACAAAAGGTACGCA
Organism: Pinus albicaulis; assembly: GCA_034641835.2. Taxonomy (NCBI): domain Eukaryota; kingdom Viridiplantae; phylum Streptophyta; class Pinopsida; order Pinales; family Pinaceae; genus Pinus; species Pinus albicaulis. The sequence goes on from CM076576.1 coordinate 63,677,453, forward strand.
TTGCAACTTTAAATTTAGAAAAAAATACATTTGTATGGTATCGATGACTTTGCTCCCATAAAAAAATTGTCACTTGGTCAATTTTTACGAAGGAAATGATATCACATTATGAGGATACAAAGAGCAACACCTTCTTTTGCCAATTGATAAATCTTAAACAAAAGGGTTCAATGGGGGAGCACATTGAGGACTTCCAAAAATTGAATATAAGGGTAACTGATATTTCAGAGGAACACAGGATTGATCTTTTCATAGGTACTTTAACGGATAACACCCAACATGAAGTTCACATTTTGGAACCTGATTCATTGGAGAAGGCATTCAGGTTGGCCAGAAAAATTGAATGTAAAATTATGGAGACAAGGAAGCCTACCACTCACTTCTATAAAGAGGGAAGTGTTGCTACTCCTAGATTTTCACAACCTACAAGGTTGACACCACAACAATTGGAAGAAAAAAGAGCAAAAGGGCTTTGCTACAGTTGTGATAGAAAATACACTAAAGGTCATAAGTGTGCTGAGAAGAAATTATTTTACATAGATTGTGAAGAGGAAGAAGAAAATGAACAAGAATCTTCAAAAGAAGAGGGTATACACCACGAACCAACCCTAGAAGAGGAAGAAATGAGTCCGACCATATTGTGTAATGCATTGACAGGAATTACCACTCCTCAAAATCTCAAGATAGAAGGACATATCGAGAAGAAAAAGGTAATAGTTTTGATTTATTCAGGTAGTACCCATAATTTTATTCAGTGTAAGGTAGCCAAGGAATTGAATTGTTTCCTATACCTAGCACCAGAATGTCAAGTGATGGTTGCAAATGGAGGAACTATAAATTGCTCTAGAAAATTCCATAATATCAAGCTAACCATGGGGGAATATGTATTGAATTTTCCAATGCTTTCCATTCCTATAGGAGGTGTTGATGTTGTACTAGGATTACAATGGTTACAATCTTTGGGGATGGTAGCTTTTAATTTTTAAGAACTTTTCTTGAAATTATTTTCAGAAGAAAAGGAAGTCGAATTATGAGGTATTGCAGGGAAGCTGGGAAAGATAATAAGCTCTAATGTCATGACAAAGCTTCTAAAGAAATAACAAAGAGGCGTACTTGCACAATTATGCTCACTAGAAGTTCCAACATCAAAATCATCTATTTCTTCAGATCTCCAAAAAGTCTTGGACAATCATTCCAAGGTGTTTGAAGCTCCCAAAGGACTCCCACCTATTCGTGATCATGATCATGTTATTCATTTGATTCCAGGAAGTGTTCCTCCAAACATCAGGCCTTACAGATATCCTTATGTCCAAAATAACGAAATTGAACGTATGATTACATAAATTTTAGAGGCTAGTATAATTCAACCTAGTCAAAGTTCTTTCTCTGCTCCTGTAGTATTGGTACACAAGACGGATGGATCATGGCACATGTGTCAGGACTATAGGTAGCTCAATAAGCTCACCATTAAAGATAAATTTCCCATTCCTGTGATTGATGAATTATTGGATGAATTAGATGGAGCAATTTATTTTACAATGTTGGATATTCGTTCAGGATATCATCAAATTAGAATGAAGACTGAAGATATTCCAAAAACAACATTTCGAACTCATGAGGGTCATTATGAATTTTTGGTCATGCCTTTTGGCCTTACCAATGCACCTTCTACATTTCAAGGGTCGATGAATTCCATTTTCAAACCCTTCCTTAGAAAATTTGTGCTAGTATTTTTTGATGATATACTAATCTACAACAGGTCTTGGAAGGATCATGTTGAACATGTTGACAGGGTGCTCAAACTATTGCAGGAGAAACAATTATATGCAAAACATCCAAATGTTTCTTTGGAGTACAAGAGGTGGAATATCTGGGTCATATTGTATCTCACAAGGGTGTTAAAGTAGACCCTAACAAAATTAAAGCCATTAAGGAATGGAAAGTCCCCACAACCATAAAGAAATTGCGAGGATTTCTTGGGTTAACAGGGTATTATCGCAAGTTTGTTAAGAATTATGGGAGAATAGCAGCACCTCTAACAACATTATTGAAGAAAGATGCATTTTCATGGACTCCCGAAGCAACTAAGGCCTTTGAACATCTTAAAGAGGCAATGTGCCTAGCACCGGTCTTAGCTACGCCAGACTTCACAAAAACCTTTATTGTGGAAAGTGATGCCTCAGGAAATGGAATTGGTGTTGTTTTAATGCAGGAAGGAAGACCCATTGCTTTTGAAAGTCGTCCAATCAAAGGAAAGTATTTACAGAAACCTATTTATGAGAAGGAAATGTTAGCAATACTGCATGCACTAAAGAAATGGTGAACTTATCTAATGGGAAGACACTTCAAGGTAAAAACTGATCATGATAGACTTAAACACTTTTTGGAACAAAGACTATCTTCAGAAGAGCAGCAAAAATGGGTCACAAAGATGTTGGGTTATGACTTTGAAATAATATACAAAAAAGAGAAGCTAAATGTTGTTGCAGATGCACTCTCAAGAAAGAATGAAGAGGTGGAAGCATTGCTTTGTGCCATTTCTATTATCCAACCAGATTGGATAACCGAAGCAAGAGATGAATGGAAGCAAGACAAAGATGTATGGACACTCATTCAAAAGTTGCACCAAGATCCTAGTACATCTGATACATTTAGTTGGGAAAATGATTCCTTATGGTACAAAGATCGCTTATATCTTTGTAAGAATTCCCAACTAAAACAAAAGATTCTTTTTGAATTGCACACTTCTCCTTTAGGAGGACACTCAAGATTTTTAAAAACTTACCACAGGGTGAAGAAAGAATTTTTTTGGGATGGCCTTAAATCTGATATTCAAAAGTTTGTGGCGGAATGTTTGGTTTTCCAGCAGAATAAAGTTGAAACAATTAAGACCCCGGGACTTCTACAACCTTTATCCATTCCAAGTCAATGTTGGGAGGAGATTTCAATGGATTTTATCACAGGTTTACCTAAGTCTGAAGGAAAGAGTGTCATCATGGTGGTAGTTGATAGACTTACCAAGTATGCACACTTTGTGCATTATCTCATCCATTTAAAGCAAGTACAGTTGCTACTACATTTATGGACACAATTCAAAAGCTACATGGAAACCCAAGGGTTATTGTGAGCGACAGAGATACCATTTTTACTGGAAATTTTTGGACAGAGTTATTTTCTTGTTTGGGTACTCAATTAGATCATAGCTCATCTTATCATCCTCAATCTGATGGTCAAACTGAGATAGTAAGTAAATGTTTGGAAGGATATCTTCATTGTTTTGTATATGATAAGCAAACAAAATGGGTCAAATGGTTACCTCTCGCTGAATGGTGGTATAACACTTCCTTCCATACTGCAGCAAAAATGACCCCATTTATGGCACTTTATGGATATCATCCACCATCCATCACATCATATTTAAGAGAAAATTTGAAGGTTCAAGCAGTGGAAGATCACATCGAGCATCAACATGAAGTTCTCCAACTCTTAAAGGATAACCTGAATTTGGCACAAAATCGAATGAAACAACATGAAGATCAACATTGTAGCGAGAGAAGTTTTGATGTAGGAGACTGGGTATTTTTACGACTACAACCATCCAAACAAATGTCCCTCAAGCAAGCTAAGAAGGATAATGAATTATCACCAAAGTACTATGGTCCTTACAAGGTGTTGAAAAAGATTGGCACTATGGCATACAAATTGGAGCTTCCTGCTTCTTCACGAGTGCATCCAATTTTCCATGTTTCATGCTTATGAAGGTTATAGGTGAAAATCTTCCAGTTCAAACAATATTGCCAAAATTTGATGAGGAAGGAAAAATCATATTGGAACTTGAAGCAGTCACGGAAACAAGAACTCGACAGCTACGAAATCGATCAATTTCAGAGTATCTCATCAAGTGGAAGAACTTACCCACTGAAGATTCTACATGGGAGGATGAGAATTTTATACAGAAGCACCCATAGCTACTCAAGCGTTGAGGACAAAACTTTTTTGAAGGAGAGGGGCATGTTAGGTCCCTATATTACTAGTATAGTCCCTTATTGTTATTAGTGTAACCCCCTTATTGTTATTATTGTACCCTTGTAACCCCCATATTGTTATTATTGTGCCCTTAAATTATTATTGTTAGGTCGGGTAGGATTACATTGTGGCCCCATGGACTCCTATATATAGAAAGGAGGTTTTTTAATTTGTATCATCCAAGAATTTTTCATTCATGTAATGTATTGGAGGTTTCCCCCTTGAAGTGGCTTATTTCTAAGGTGTTGATATCCCTTTTCTTCTATTTTTGGAGCTAGTTTCACAACAGGGTCCCATTGATTGACGCAATCATCAATTCCTTAATTCTGAATTGGGCAAATATACTATCTAATAGTTTATCCAAACATATCACAGAATATACGAATAAAAGGAGTGTTTCATCTAGAGAAATACCTCCCTTTTATATGTCTGCCTATGTCATGGACACAATCTTCTTTTCTTCTATTTTTCCTACCATGGGATGGAAATGGACTACCCAAGACCCTACCCCAATCCACATTTACCACAGAGCCCTTTGGGATTCATATTTCTATCTACATTTTTATAAAATTTTCCATGGAGTCATGTTACCTATGCACCAGATGATATTCAATAAGAAATCCCCTAGGGTTTCTGAAGAGGCTAGTGCAGATATTCTTTCTGTGGCTAGGTGGTTTGCAAAGAATAATTTTACATATGTCAGAGTATTTGGGAGTTATTTTTCTCCCCATGTCCTACCATATTATGTTCCTAATAATTTACTTGCAAGAGAGATAGCTTACCAACCTGTTAATGGTATTACTAAACAACTGAAAGATGCTAAGAAGGTCATTTGGCCTAATATTCCTTTATAGTGTGGTAATTTTGCACTGCAGTACTTTTTCACTTTTTGATATTGGCCATACCTACAAAGAGGTTTCAAAGATTAATCTATTGAGTTTGGCAGTAATGCTGAAAAGGTTGTATGATCCAAATGATGTAATTAAAAACTACATCACAGAGCTCAAAATGAAGCCTTTTGTAAAGGAAATACATGGATTTGATGATCGTTTTCAAGGCATGGGAAAGTTTTCATATATAATTAAGCCTTGCAGCCAGTCACCTTAACCAAGATGATTTGGAAGTTTTCCAATATACAGAAATAATAGACTAGAGAGAGTTCCTCTCAACTTGTTAACTATTGAAGATGTCAACAGACCTACTCCAAGTATTAGCTTGGGTAATGAAGCAAAAGACATGTCTAAGGATGAGTCAGGTCAATCATAGCATCAATCTCATAATTCTGATCATTCTGAAAATGAATCTGAATCTAGAAATGATAGCCTAGAAAATATAATTGATCGGGTAATCCAAGAGATAAAGATGCAGGAGAAAAGAGAAAATAGTGTAACATAATCGACTTACCAAGAAGTTAAGCACAATCATGATACACTTGATCAGTCAGAAAAGTCCTAAAAAAAGAATTTGAGTAGTGAATGGGATGGATTTTCTGAAGTAATAAAAACTCCTAAAGCCAATCCCAAGGCTAATCAAGTTACTAGTTTTGAAACACCTAAAAATTCCCAGAAAATAGTGGAAAATTTTAATCTACTACAACAAGTTCCAGAAACTCATGATCGAGAGATCATACTGGCCTACCCTACAGAACAAATAGTTTTGCAAGTTGAGGAAATTACTTCGTTGGATATCTTCTATAGTCCTAGTTATAAGGCTGTAGTTAAGAGGAATAAAGGAGAAGAACTAATGAAACAGTCTCAAACCTCACAGATGTATCTGTTGACGTTTTTTTGAAGGATTCCCCAGCTGACCCGACTGAAAATTTAACTAAATTATCATAGTATGCAGGGGAATATGTTACTGCCACTGTTGATAAATATACTGAGGTTAAAATGTTGTTGAAGCAGAAGGAAGACAGAATACAAGAACTAGAGCGACTGTTAGATCAAGAAAAATCTAATTCCAGCGAGCAAATGAAATCAAAGATGGCCAAATTTCAAAAGGATTTTGAAAATCTTAAATTGCAACATCAAGCAGAAATCATTGAGAAACATGCACAACAGGAAGCAGCAACGACCAGGTTACAAAGCCAACCGCAATTAGAGAAATTCATAAAATAAGAATTGGATGTAAATGCTAAGTTAAAGAAATAACATGAATTATTTTAGCAACAAGCTTCTATTATTGACTCTTATTGTGACTCAAATAACATACTGATCCAACAAGTAGCTATCCAAAAACTTGAATGTGAGAAGCTCAAGAAGAAAATCAATGAACACATTCAATGGCAAGCATCAGACTCAGGAAAGGAAGCTAATCTACCCCAGGTAGATAAGCTCCATAAGGAGATCCTATTCCAAGATTGGGAAGCACAAATAAAGCAGGCAAAGAAAGCAACAACGAAAACATCAAAATTATCAAAGGAAATTATTGAATCTGTATGTGAACAACTAGTGAAAGTAGAACTTATCAAAGAGTACATGTCTAAAGTGTTCTAAGAAGTAAAACAGCTAGAAACACATTGGAAGCAAAAGGAAACCACACAGGATGAAATAATTAAAAAGGTAAATAATTCTGATCAAGAAAATTATTGGAATTTTTTGATCAAACCTTATCATCAGCACCAAATCCTACAGTATTTAATAGATTCAACAAAAATATTGTAGCCATTACTTTCAAATGAAGTATTCATGGGACAGGTCAAATCTATGATTTCGCGGCCTGCTCAGCTCAAGCCCATGATAGATATTTGTCAACTTTGTGACCAAATCCAAAAGAAAGGGTGGAATTCATAAATCATATTGTTACTTTATTTTCCTAGATTGTAGTTTAAGTTAGCTTTACGAGGATGGTTGTTTGAAACCTCCCCTATATTTTTGTAATAATCTATTTTAGAACATAGTTATTTTAGTATTTAAAACCGTCTCATGCATTTAGAGAAGGGTCCAAAAATTTGTCAAAAATTTTTGCAAAGAATGCACTATTGTAATTTTGTGAATGCTTTGATGAATTAATGGAACACATATATTATCTTTTGACAATTAAATTTGTTTAACTGATGTTTCAATACTATAATCTTTAAATTTCTTGAATGTGAAGAGGAGAAGATCAATTACTGTCAGTTTACATGAGTAGAAATGGATACATATGGTACTTTTATTCACTTGTATTAAGTCTTACTTTATAGATTGACAGTAATCCTTTTATTGCATTATATATTTGAAACACTATTATAGATGAATTTTACATGCACTTTGTTATGAAGGTAAATACTCTCTCCATACGGAGACGATCCCTCTAGCCCTAGAGTGGGTCTAGTAACAAAGGGACAAGATAGAGTGTAGGTTCCTAATTAATGAATGAAATAGATGAGGTAGATCAACCTACCTGAAGTCCAATGTTGTTGTCATTGTTGTTGTAGTGGTAACCTCCCGATTCATGTCTCGGTGGGTCACAATCCTTCTACATCAATGCTTGGATACCTGTGCGAAGATCAACAAACAAGAGCAGCATACGAAGAATAATCTCATTCATAACTACTAACCATTCTAGGAGGGTTAAGCATATTGCATCAAATAAAACACATTAACGCAAGATGGGAACCAAACAATAGTCATGCATATGTATTAATAGAATAAAGAGTTACAACCGAGACTTGACATCACAGTCTCCTTCAGCGGGGTTTAGTCAAAGCGCGTATTGATGAATATTAGGGGAATTCAGACAGGATGAAGACACAAGCCTAAGCTCTCTCAATAAAGGGTCTCTTTCATTCTATCTTTTCTAGCAAAGTGCATAGAAATCTATTCAAAGTTTCTGCTATAATATGTTCAGTTCAGCTAGCACATCAATGGAAGATGGTTGTATTTATAGAGGGAGAGGAGGAGGTTTGGATCCCTACTATAGTGGAAGGGAGGCCTTATCCCTTGGGAGGTTTCCCAAAAAGGTGGAAACAAGAGGCCAAAGGAGGAAGGCCATGGTTATTCAGTTGAACGACTCCATATGACTCACCCATGACGTTGTTATGATGGAAACTTCGCCTCTATTTTTTTTTAAAATTCCATAAACAGATTGGCCGGTCAGACAACTAAGACAAAGCGCCAACTGGCACGAGGGCTAGTGTTAATATTCCTCATTGGTGCGAGGGTATAACGGGCTACCAGCGCCAAGGAAAAAACAAGTGTTTTTGGTGGTCTGTTCAGGAAATTGTCAACAGAAGGAATGTTATACTCATGGAGAGGGATGCAATGGTATTTGCAAGGTGTGATACTTTATTTTGGTCACAGAAATGAGCCTCCAATGTGTGGGATGGGGATTTTAGGGACAGTGAAAAACTGTTGTGTAACAGATGCCCTCTAAAGCATGAGGTCCGAGAGAGAGAAAGGGGTGAAATTCTTTACGAGAATGCATTCGAACCAAACACCACCATCAAAAGACTTACAATTACAAATAAAAATGATATCTTTGATACATGAACATGTGGCATGGGTGAAGCCATCCATAATAGAGTACATATAAACTAGGATCCGAGGTATGGACACAGCCATCCAACAGTAAGGATCAATAAATAGACTCAGGTATGGTCACAGCCATCCAATCAAAAGAGTCTTGTAATAAAGCCATGATAAACCACAATATCCTGTAGCCTGGATCTTATCATACAAAACCCAAGGTCTTGCACTCCATCTTGACCTGAACAAGTACAAATTCAAGCATGTGAACATGTGACCTGAAGTTGAACATGTAAGAAAATCACTTGATTACTAGCCAATGATGAAAGTTGTTAACAGGCGCGAGAGAAACCACCAATAATGACAATGGATCTCAAGGTACAACAGGTACAATCCACAGAATGTGAAAAATGAGCTAGTGTCGAACACCCATAGAATCACTTGATCAAAGGCCAATAATGTGGACCTTTCATCGAATGCGAAGAACCTGCCATTGAGGCATGCAGGTTCCAAGGTACTAGTAGGGAGTCTCTAGACCAACTCCCTAGATAATGAGTTGAAGTCGACAAGAAGTGACCTGGTCGAAGGAGGGCCATAATTTTTCCCACATCATTAACATGAGACAGACTAACATGATGATAGGGAATCAGGATCAACAAAGAATCAGAGGGAGGTTGAAAACTGCAGAGGAAAACTTCTCTTGAACATATCAGCGACATGACTTTAGATTTGGCAGTATTTGACATTAAGGGATCTGAGGTCATGATGATAGGGAAAAGAGCATATGAGAGGTCAAAACAGATTACCCAAACCCATGGAAGCAAAAAATGTCAAAATGAGATGTCCCCAACTCGATACAAATGCATACAAGCGTCATGTTCAAGAGCGACATATTGTCGACACAAGTAAAAGCTGGTTCAATTTTCCCTCACCATTTCTGGCGAGTACCCCAATTATTTTTGAAAACAAGCTTGAAGGGGATAGAATATGCTTGCAATGTAAGTTTTTCCTTCAGACAAATTCAGCCTAGTACATTTTACGAGCCCTAGGAAGAAGGAACTTGAGTAACTTCATCGTGACGATTTCCGATGTCATTAGGGTTTAACGAGTCTGACAAAGGGAGAACTCGACATATTTTCATGTTTAGAGAGTTTGAAAAGAAGCGGAAAAGAAAACTTCAGCATGTCCCTTTTCATAAATAGTCTCTTAGATCCGAAAAGGTAGAAAACAATATCTGAAAGAACCTCTTAGTCGTGATAGGCTAAGGTATTCCTTTTTCGTAAATAATCTATCCCAGCCTGGAAAAGAGGTAAACGTATACTGGGCAGATATTGTTTCGTAGCCATTTAATGAGTTCAAAACGACAAGAGTCTCGGAAATCTTTTCACTTTTAGAGAGTTAGAAAAGAGATGAAATATGACTCCAATAGTTACTTTTTCATGTTTTTACTAAGTCTGAAAAAGTATAAAATACAACTTGTGACTTCATCGCTACCTCATTAAAGACCTGTCGTTGCACAAGAAACAAACGTAAAACCCATTTCTCGAAATAACATAATTTAATAATCTAAAAACATGTCTTAAAACCTAATTAGGGTTTTGAAAAGTTATAAAATGCCAAAAATGGTAAAAAACAATCACTTTTCACTTTTACCTCTTGTGGAGCAATAGTTACCCATTTTACATTGCGATTTTGCGGCGACGATAGCGGGAAATCTGGCAGACCAATCTCGAATCCGTCAATTCTAGGTAAGAGCCAACATCATTCCCCACATTTTAAGTCCTCTTTCATTACCTGCAACCTTCAGTTTTTATTTTTGAGGGGGAAATTGTGAAAACTAGGGCATGGCGGTCGGCGTGCGTTTCGGGCACAGACTCGCCAACCGCTCGATTTTCTGAACTGGGGTGCGCCCATTGGCGCGAATATTTCTAAAACAGTCACGCCAACTACGCAGACCTTTTTAAAATTATAATGCAAGTAAGCAAGCCTAAATTTCAGAAATTTTAGCTTTTTATTTGGCTAATAATATCCATATGAACATGTTTGCAGGTGTAGAGTGGCAAAATGTTTATAGAGTGGAAGGAACGGGAACACAGTGAAGAGGATGATCTTTCCATAAATAATGAGAGATGCATGGAAGCTCTCAGAGACTGTGGACTGAAAAATTTCTTCATGACACCATGCCTTAGAGCTCAACCGAAGCTGTTACAATACTTATTTAGTATCTGGGATGAGGATCAGGAAAAAATCATTCTTTGGGATTAGGAGCTCGAGATTGATGTTCAGGTGTCTATTTCATAATAGGATTGTCATGGAGGGGGGTAGCACCAATCTTGACCGGCACCCATCCCAACATGGAGAGTATGGGCATGGTAATTGACAGGGTATGTCTAGGGGCACGGAAAGGATCAAAAAGCGGGAAAGTGGACATCCAGAATATCCCATATCTAGCACTGAAGGTAGTGCTACACATGATCACACGAGCTGCGGGATCACACGCACCACACGAAGCAAAAAAAACATAGCTACTAATCGCTGTAGACTGCTTGACACCGACCATCTACAACTGGGCAAAAGCAGTGACAATCAATATAAAACATCAACTGACTAAGTGCAATAAGACCAAATTGAAGTAGTTTGGTTATGGGTATATCCTAGTATCATTCTTCCTAGAATGACTACCAATTTTTCAGCGTCAGCAGGTGATAGTCCTGACACCACCAGCACTGGAACCATAGATGGCCCGATGGGCAGCTCTGATGCCAAGGTCGGGGAGCATTCAACAGATGTCCTGGAGACTAGAGTTCTTTGATTGGCTCCGCTGATAGTTGATTGTCGTGGAGGACTGGACCTACTCTAGCACAGATTTCACTGGTGATCCAGACCTCCCACTCCCGGAAGGAGAGGATTGGGATGAAGCACTTGGTAAGACTCATTTTTAATTTTCATGAGTATTATGATTTTTTTGGTATGTATGTTCTGACACTTAATCCATGCATTTTCAAATGTAGGCCTAGAGAGACTTGTAGGGATGTCTCCGATAGCGAGGTGAATACCTCGTAATTTTGATGCTGCCCCTCAAGGTGAGGAGGAGGAGAGTGTGCACAATTTGGAGGAAATCACCCGTGGGGTTCCAAACTATGAAATATTTGACAATCTTCGTCGTGCGTATCAGACACACACTATAGGGGTGTCAAACCGAGTTCACCGCTTGCTAAGGAAACTTGTCTGGGTAGCGACATGCTATCATGATCTTCATGCCGATTAGACATCTAGGCTTTATTTCTACATATTTTTTAGAGACATGATGTCTCAGGATGTAACATAAACACACATATTTTTTGAAACTTATGGTGCACACTAATGCAAACATTCGATATATATATATATATATATACATCTATTTTCCTATTTGATATGAGTCTCTCATGTGATGATTATTTTACAGATTACGCAAATGTTTATCCAATACAATGTTAGCCACTGTATCAGTTAATGCATTCATTTGTCTAGGAATATGTTGATATGTGATATAATCAAAATGTATTTCTAGCAAATGAACATGTAAATACAATATTAAAATGTGAGGGTTTCTAACTAAATAATGCCCATTAAGTTGAAGAACAAAAACCTATGAGTCTAGATTTACAACCAATGCACTAATGCTGAGGGTAACCGCCTCAGTTAATAGTTCAATAGCAACACTATATTCAATGACATTGTTTGTAGTTTTTCCTAGACAAATACCTTGTAGGTCTATCAACTCACCAGCAGGATCATAAATCATCCAGGCTGCCAAAGACAAGTTATGGGTACTGCGGGAAGCACCATTCGCGAAACTGGCATAAGGGGTAATAGACATCTGCACAATAATTAATGACCCAATAAGTAGGAAAATGCTTGCAAAACACATCAAGCCAAAAAATGTACAAAAATGAAAAGAAAACCTATGTACACAAAACATGCATGAATGACTCCTGCATAATATTTTTTGAGATACAACCCATTTATGGGTTTATTGTTATAGGTCAATTTGGGCATCATTCCCAATAATGCCCAAGATCAATGAATAGGGTCTATCATCCCCTATAATTTTAGTTGCTACATTCCCTAAGACAAAGAAAAATACAAATCATTCATGACTTTCATCTGCAAAGGTTTCCAAGATTTGAAGTTTATAATATATCATATGAGAGCTCATCAACACTTCCTCTAAAGGGACTAAGTGCATTGCATATGCAGGTAGCCCCATGCAAGGTTGTTCTACAAAGCACTTCCTGACATTCATAGGTGTGTTGGTCACATTGGGAGTGAAATTCTCATTGTTCTGGAATCTTCACTTGGCCAGTGCCTTTTAGAAAAGTTCACATGTGTCAAGCTTCGAATCCAAGTGTCCATTTAACATCTACAAGATTGGGAACATGTCTTGCCTATTATTGGAAAGTCATTGATTGTAAAACTACCTTCAGCTCCTCTATAAATTGACCATGGATCTTACTGTTTGAGAAGGAGGAATTTGAGTATAGAAATGCTGGTGGAATTTCAATTGAGGAGTTGATTTGAGTGACATATTGCTGGAGATATCTACATTGTGATGAGGTTGGGATGTTGTTGGAGATGGTGACTCTAAATCAATCACTAGGTTGTAACCTCCTATCATTAATAAAGATTACTGCTTATCTTTCCCTATATGCATCTGTATAAGTTTTGATTCTCCATATCATGATTTCTTATTTGATGTATATGGTTTATGCTTTATTGATTTAGCTAAATAACTTGAATATACATTTGTATTATTGCTATCTCTTGTTGTTTAGTGTTCATTCTTGCAAGAAATATTTTGCACAGCCGGCCGGAATTTGAAGCTACAACAAAAGTGATAGAAGGAGAATTTGGAAGCGCTTGGATTCCAAGTAAGCCTCTTATTTCATTCTGTGTGTCTATTTACAGTTAGGAAAGATAGTCATAAAGTCTTTGACTGTTGTTCTATATTAGCACATGTCTAGGGAAGGATGATTTATCCGTAATTCATAATTTTGCATAACAAATTAGCGACTCTACTGGGTGAATAAACAAAGAAAATCAGAGGCTAAAACACCTATCATAAAGAGTAATCTCCCCAGTGGAGTATTTTCCTCAATCGTCACGAGCTACTTTTGTTGATCCTGTTCCCATTCAATCTCCCGTCGATATTAAATGGTATACATTTGGTCAAGTAACCATTCCTGAACCAACATCTTCAGTTGGGAAATATATTCCAATTACATCAGCACCTGCCCTCGCTACCCCGTCGATTTTTACAACTTCGCTAGTCATATTTTCATGGCAGCCCTATGGTCCCATCAAGTTATAAATCATTATCGGGAATTTACTCTGGTGCATCTTCAAAACCATGGTATTTACGAATGTCATCGTCTGGTATTCTAACTGGTAATCCTATAGTGAGTACTGAATGGCTTGGTTCTTTATATAAATCATCAAGGAAATATCAAGTCAGTCCTTCTGGGTCTATTCCTTTAAGTACCATATCAACTGGACTCCCATCAATTGGAGAGAAATTTTTTCCATCTTATTATCCTCCTCATGCTAAGGGGGCAACCTTTGGTCACCCAATATGACAGTACTCAGTCACTTTTTGGTCAACCTAATGTCGAAATGAATGTTTTTCAATGGTAGCCCACTCTGCCTATCCAACCACAAACGGTTGTACACTCGTATCAACCAGTTCAACCTTTTACACCCACATCATTACCACTTGTTAATAAATCTTTACCCTTGTTACAGAATCAAAATTTTGTACATCAACCTTAGCAAGCGGGTCCTTCAACTCAATACCCTCAAATGTTGGGTCCACAGACTCCAAATCCTTCGGTTAATTTACAACAACCTATATATGGAATTATTTATTCACAAGCTGGTTTACAATTTTATGGGATGTCACAATCGCAACCTAGTTATACCTATCAACCAAATCCAAGTTATCCTAATTTGGGTTATAACATTGGTGGACAAACCCCTTGGCAACCTCAAGAAAAAATGCCTCAAACTTCATTTCAACAAGTATCATATCCAGGTTTTGGTCAACAGAATCATCAAGTGTTTTCTTTTCAAAACAACCCCTATCTAGGTTACCAACAGCAGATTCCTTATGCTGGTGCTCAAAGGCTTGTTGCTCAAGAAATTCCATCTTACCCTGGCTATGCTCAACCTAACCTTAATAGATATTTTCCTTTTGTTGCAACTTTAGAGTTATCAGATTTAAATCGGTTAACCAATAATCTTATCAACTATGCTCCTTGGTGGCTGATGATACCTCACAAATTACCCTCGGACATTCCAAATTTTAATGGAAACCTTGGAGAAGATCCGTCGACTCATGTCATGACTTACCATTTATAGTGTTCATCAAACTCTCTGAATGATGATTATGTTTGACTACATATTTTTCATTGTACGTTCATAAGTCCGGTTGCAAAATGGTACATTGAGTTACCTAGAGCTTCTTTTGATAATTTCACTGCCCTAGTTACTATCTTTTTGACTCATTTCTAGTTACCCATCAGATATGAAACTGGTACAGAACTCTTGACCAATTTCAAACAGACTAATTCTACTCACATTTATGATCATATTCATGAGTGGTGTCGTTGTCGTAGAATGGTTAATACATTTGTTCCAGATCAGCTCCTTGCTGAATGGTTCATTAAGTCATGGTTACCATCTATAATTGAGGATGTGGCTAAGGGTGGCGTCGTCATAGAAGAGAAAGTTATCGTGCGTGCCCAATATTTAGACTTGATTTATACTCAGTCTGACACGCTCTATAAAAAAATTCCTAACACGCCGAGATCTAATTTTAATGTTCCTCCTCAATTAAAGGACTCTCATGCTGGAGACGACTTGATAGGCACTGCAAGCACACACCACACTACTAAATCTGATCCTGTTTCTGCTTCTGAAATTAATGTCGCGTCATTTGACAAAGGAAAAAGTGACAAGCAACCTAGAAGTAAGAAAAAGGGGAAATCAAAGAAAAAGAAAACTTCTAACCCGCAGGAAAGATCATTTGATCAATCATCTGGACCTAGGAAACCTCGTTATCCATGCATAATATGTAATGATGAACACTTTGTTAGGGATTTTCCTCACTGTGCTGAATTCTCAAAAATCATTAAGACTTCCCATGCGTCAGCTGTGTTGATAGACCCATTTCCAAATCTGGACACTAATTTGGTTGCTGCAGATCTAGGTCCTAGTTCCCAAGTGTTAATGTTATCTGTCATGAAACCTTCAAATGGTATTTTTGTGTCAATGCGTAGTAAATATTATGGTATTCAGGCCTCTGATCAACCTACTACCTCGACTATGAATCCATCTACAGAATCAGTACCGCCTATTGCTATTCTTGAATTGACAATCAAGCCACCAAAGGGAGTAATTCACAAATCGACATATAATCCTCGAGAAAGAGCTGCACAAAATTATAATATAGTTGAAGATTTGGCTCAATCCCCTTCAGCTATTTCTGCTCTTGAGGTATTACAAAATTGTCCCTCCCAAAAATAGGCTTTATTTTCAACTATTGGTGGAATTGATCCCACTGATTCTAATCTAGTCGTCTTTAATCATACAGGCTATGTGTTGCAACTACTAGCAGAATTGGAATTTTCCATACAAGTAAATGCTCTCAATCACCTTGTTCATTGTACTATTATTGATGAGGGAGAATCTACATGCATTATGTCTCTAAATTGTTGAAATTCACTTGGCTCACCACGGTTATCACAATCATCAACGACGTTGAAGGCTTTCGATGGACGTACATATAAGCCTTGTGGTATTATTAATAACCTGCATGTTGAACTAGGGGGAAAAACAATGAATGTTGATTTCGAGGTTGTTGACGGACCCCTTGACTATAATATTCTACTTGGAAGGCCATGGGTATATGCAATGACTACAATTGTTTCTACATATTTTAGAATGATTTCCTTTCCACATAAAGGTACTATCACAGTCATTAATCGAATATCCTTCTTTGCCTCCACTTCAGAGGTAATTGGAAGCGTTTCGTTCTTTCACATACCCCAACTAGAACTTCAGAACATTGGTGTAGGAATCTTAAAGGATTCCACTCTCATGGGAACCTTTGCATTACCGCTGCCTACGACGTCGGCAGAAATTGCAAGAATAGAAACCTGCTACATGATCTCTTCCACTCTATCGGGCTTAAGCGAGAGTATGGGTGATTCTAAAATTGCTATGTTGAATGAGTTTCTGCTGCCTAGACCTATAAAGCTGGCATAGAAATCAATCTATCCGGCTTGGGCGGAGAATCCGAAATCAGCGTCGCTGAGTGTTTCGGTTGATCGTTCCTTAGATTTTGCTACTCCATATGATCCATTTTTCTCAATGTTTTTGACAGATGAAAATATTTTGGAAGCCATGATGTTAGAAGGAGAACCATGGGAAGATTATCATTATCATTCCCATCTTCCTGATTATGAAGAAAACTATCTTAGTGAACTATATCACCCAGCAATAAAAAATTTCTTTTTGAATTATTTACCTATTAATGCAATCGATTTCGAGAAAAATATGTCAAAAATTGAAGAAACCATTTCTATCGATATTTTGACAAAACCTGGCATTGTAGAAAATATTCATGTCAGTGTATCTTGTTCTCCATCAGAACTTGAATTATATCGCTCTCTATTTCGTAAATTTCGTGATGTATTTTCTTGGTCTTACGAAGAAATGCCAGGCATAGATACTAGTATTGTTGAACACATTATTAGTATGTATCCTGATGTCAAACCAGTGCATCAATGGATTCATCTGGTTCATCCAAAGAAAGCCGCTACCATCAAAGAAGAAGTTGAAAAAATTTTGCGTGCTAGTTTCATTTACCCTGTTCCACTAACTGAGTGGGTTTCCAATATCGTTCCTGTCATGAAAAAATAAGGAACCATTAGAGTGTGCGTCGATTATTGGGACGTTAATCATGCTTGTCCAAAAGACAACTATCCTACTCCCTTTATCGACCAGATTATTGACGATTGTGCTAGAGGCAAAACCTTTTCGTTCATGGATGGATTTTATGGCTATAATCAAACCAATATCTGCCCAGAGGATCAACATAAGATAGCATTGATCTATCTCTGGGGTGTATTCACTTATAGAAAATTTTCATTTGGCTTAAAGAATGTTGGGGCAACTTTTCACAGAGAAATGGATTATGCTTTCAATGACATCAAGCACATTGTTCAACCATATCTAGATGATTTACCAGGGAATTCACGAAATCAGATTGATCACCCGATGCATTTGAGAGCCATCTTCTTACACTATCGACACTACAAAATATGCCTCAATCCACATAAATGTGTGTTTTGTGCTGGTTCTAGTCATTTGCTTGGATTCATAGTTTCAAAATAAGGAATTCGAATCGACCCATTGAAGGTTCAGGCCATTCTTGATTTTCCTGCACCATCAAATTTACTTCAGATACAGAAACTTCAAGGAAATGCTAACTTCCTAAGAAGTTTCATTCCAAACTATGCCGAAATGGCTAAAGGATTTACTCGACTCTTGAAAAATGGGGTTCCCTTCCATTGGGACCAAGTTGCGCAAGCTTCTTTTGATGTTGTCAAGGATACTCTTGTTCGAGCATCATTAATGTATCCCCCTAATTATCAAATTATTATTTCCTATATATCGCCGCAGCTGAAATGGCCATTTCTATGGTATTGGTTTCTAGTAGAAGATGGAATTGAACATCTGATCTATTATTTGAGTCATAATCCCAATGATACGGAAGCTAAGTATTCATACTTTGAAAATCTTGCCTTGGCAGTTGTTCAAGCTCTCTAAAGACTTTGCCATTATATCCTGCTCTGAAAAACCATTGTTATTTTAGATTGCAACCCCATGACTTATATCTTATCACGTTAATTGCTAGGGGGAAAATATTCAAAATGGATTGTCATTTTGCACAAATTTGATTTGGAATTCATCAAATCCAAGTCAAAGAAGTATTTAGTTTTGGCTAAGATTCTCTGTGACCTTCCCTCTGATAGTACTGCAACTATGTCGGAACCATCGATTCCTTACGAGTCTTTATTTCTGATCAGATCATCTAATCCTTAGTATGGATATTTCATCATTTATCTCCAAACTCAAACTTTTCGACCTAATACCTCTCACTATGAACAAGGACGTATTTGATATCGAGCCAAATATTATTTGATCATCAGCGATACACTTTATCATCGTGGTATCGATACCATTTTAAGGAGGTGCCTCACTCATGAGGAAGCTGAAAAAGTTTTAAATGATTGTCATGCTGGGGCTTGTGGTGGAAATTTATCTAGATATGCTACTGTAGGTTTTAACCCTGAACAGAAATTATCTACACACGAATATTATAACAGAAAATAAACAATAGCAAGAGCATAAAACATAAAACAGATAAACACAGAGATTTTTCCCCTGGATCCCAAATCGGGACGACCAGCTTGATTTTTCATTATATTCCTCTTAGTGTTACAACACATATATATACATGCCGAAGCATACATAAACCCCAATCCATTAACCCTGGATTAGAACATAACCGTAGTTCCCTTGACCGGATCTACAAAATACCAGGGGCTGAAAACCATCGAACCCCAAAACCATGTGCAAAACCATGCACAAAACCATGGGCGGATCCGCCTATGAGTGGGTCCGCACAAAAACCAATTTTGGCCAACGGTGGGGACTGCTTCGCCCCTCGTGACCCCCCAGCTACGCCCGACGCAACATACAGCGTGTGGGGCTAATCGTGAAAGAATATAACACATACCCAACATTCTCCCACTTGTTGTTTTCTTTTCACGGGGGGCCACAAGAGAGCTTAGTCATTTGCCCAATTCTTCAACACCCATTGTTTCTCTACACCAAGAGAACTTCTGAGTGCTCACAGACTTCGTCAATGCATCTGCAACATTCTTCAAAGTGTCCACCTTTACCAGCAACACCCTTTTAGCCTCAACCATATCTCTAACAAAGTGATATCGAACATCAATGTGCTTTGTCTTTGAATGATAAGCAGGGTTCTTAGCCAAGAAAATTGCACTTTGGCTATCACAGTCTATCCTTATAGCTTGTTGTACTAACCCCATACTTGAACACAATCTCTGCAACCAAACTGCTTCCTTGCTTGCATGAGTGGCTGCTATGTATTCTGCCTCTGTAGTTGAAAGAGCCACTACAGACTGTCTTTTACTCATCCAACCGACTGCGCCTCCAAATAGGCTAAACACATACCCACTTGTAGATCTTCTTTGGTCCAGATCTCCAGCCCAGTCTGCATCAACAAAACCACGAATGTCCAACATTCTTTCCAATCCTGGTCTTCCCTGGTAGCACAAGCCATAATCACTAGTGCCACGTAAATATCCGAAAACCCGCTTCACTGCTGTCCAATGCTCCTTCCCTGGGTTTGACATAAACCTGCTCAATACTCCCACTGCATGTGCAATGTCTGGTCTAGTACAGACCATTGCATACATCAGGCTACCCACTGCACTTGCATATGGAACACGGGACATATCCTCCTCTTCTTCTTGTGTCTTGGGACACTGTTCAGCAGAAAACTTTGCACCTACAGGAATAGGAACACTCACTGGTTTACTATCCTGCATATTGAACCTCTGCAATATAGTCTCGACATACTTCCTCTGGTTTAACCAGAGCATCCTCTTTGCCCGATCTCTCTTAATTTCCATGCCCAAAATATAGTTTGCAACACCAAGATCCTTCATGTCGAATTTGGAGAACAGTGGGTCTTCAAATCTTGGATAATTTCTTTGTCATTTCCAATCAACAACATATCATCCACATACAAGACCAAATAAATAACACGGTCACCAATTAATTTAAAATAAACACAATGATCCTCCTTGCTTCTGGTGAAGCCAAGTCCCCGTATATAGGTATCAAATTTCTAATACCACATCCTTGGTGACTGTTTTAACCCATACAGAGACTTCTTCAACCTGCATACCAGTTCTTTCTTACCCTTCACCATAAAGCCTTCAGGTTGCTTCATGTATATCTCTTCTTCTAGATCCCCGTGAAGAAATGTTGTCTTCACATCCATCTGTTCTATCTCAAAATCAAATGCAGCAGCAACAGATAAAAGTAATCTAATAGAAGTAACTTTGGCAACAGGAGAAAAAATATCACCAAAATCAATTCCCGACACCTGGGAATAACCTTTTGCTACCAACTGAGCTTTGTATTTCTCAACCTTGCCTTCTACATTAATCTTCTTCTTAAACACCCATTTTCTCCCAATGGGCTTCCTTCCAAATTTCCGCAACTCCACCCGCATCCCATGCATCACTTTCAGTGGCAGATGGCTCGCCTTACCGTTTACCCTTCCAGCAGGTTTTCCATCATCCGAATCTACCGCCTCCCCGACAGCTTCCGGGTTCATCACCGGCCATAGTTAAGGAAAAACCTGAACAGAAAGCAGATGGACTATACCTTTCTGGTTGCCTTCTTTCCCGAACTGATCTTCTCAAAGTTGGAGTTTGTGGCTCTTCATCTTCTGAGTCTTCTTCTGTTGTAGAGTCTGATTCATCCTCCTTTAGCTTAAACTCTATCTTCTCAGGTTCCTTTGGTAGGACTTCATGTTTAACAACATCTTTCACTTCTCTAAACACCACATCTCGGCTGTACACAACCTTCCTTGTTTCTGGGTTCCAAAGCGTGTAACCCTTTAAACCATCCTTATACCCAATAAAGATGCACCTTTCAGATTTATTATCCAACTTGGTCCTTTTCTCCTTTGGAACATGTACATATGCATCACATCCAAATACCCTTAGATGTGAAAGAGAGGGTTTATTACCAGTCCATACCTCATGTGGAGTCTTATCCTCCAACACTGATGAAGGTGATCTGTTAACTAAGTAACATGCAGTCTCCACTGCCTCTGCCCAGAATTCTTGTCCTAAACCGGTACCACCGAGCATGCTTCTTGCCTTTTCCATCAATGTTTTGTTCATTCTTTCTGCAACTCCGTTTTGCTGAGGTGTGTATGGAGTAGTCTTCTACCGTGCTATGCCACACTTCTTACAGAACTCTTCAAATTCCTTCTTGCAGAACTCCCCACCATTATCTGTCCTCAGTGCCTTTATCTTCTTCTCTGTCTGGTTTTCCACCATAGCCTTAAATTCTTTAAATTTGTCAAAGACTTCAGATTTCTTCCTCAAGAAATATATCCATGTATTCCTTGAGAAGTCATCTATGAATGAAACATAGTACACAGACTTTCCCAGTGATGGAACTGACACAGGCCCAAACACATCACCGTGCACAATTTCTAATATCTTGTTTGCCCTCTTAGCACCAGAAGGAAAACTCACCCGATTCTGCTTCCCATATACACAATGTTCACAGAAATCGAAATCCAGAGAACAATTAGACATACCTTCTACCATACCATCTCTATGGAGTATCCGAAGGCCCTTCTCTCTAATATGTCCAAGCCTTTGATGCCATAGCATGGTCTTTTCTCCAGAGACAGCTAGACTTTCCGTCCCACTTTCAGGAACCACAGAACTGTTACACCCATCAATAACAGTGCTACCTTGTAGCTTGTACAGAGTTCCAGTCCGAACTCCCCGCATTAACACCAGTGCTCCCCGAACCATCTTGCAGGCATCTTTCTCGAACACTGTTTTTACACCTGCATCATCCATCTTGCTTACAGAAATCAGATTTCTGGCCAATGCAGGAATATGCAGAACACCAGGAAGTGTTCGAATCCTTCCACCTTGCAGCTTCAGCTTGACCTTTCCACGTCTGATGATTTTGGCCTTCCTATCATCCCCTAGGAAGACATCACCATCATATTTCTCATACTCGCAGAACCACTCCCTATGGGGAGTGAAGTGAAAGGATGCACCTGAGTCAATCAACCATGACTCATGATCTACATGTGTATTTGAAGAAGAAGCTAAATACACATCCCCACCTTCATCCGAGGTGGTTTTTGCCTCTGCAGAAGGAGCATCATCAGATCCCTTTCCTTTCTCAGGAGCTTTAGATCTGTAGTCCTTTTTGTAGTGCCCTTCCTTTCCGCATTTCCAGCACACCTTTACAAACTTTCCAGAAGATTTAGATCTCCCTCTAGATTTAGATCTCCCACTCGAAACCTTATTCTTGTTTCTGTTCTGGGACCTTCCTTGTACAGATAAGGCATCTCCATTCTGACCCTCCATATTTCTCCGTCTCATTTCCTCCGACAGCAAGGCTGAGACAATGTCATCAAAATTCAAGGTAGTTGTGTTGCTACCTATCGCAATAACCAGACTGTCCCACGAGTCTGGTAGAGAACACAACAAACTGATGCACTTATCTTCATCTGAGATTTTAATATCAACAGATGACAATTGACTTACCACAGTATTGAAGGCGTTCAGATGCTCTGTCACCGAGTCTCCATCCTTCATCCTCAGGTTATACAGCTTTTTCCGCAGGAACAACTTATTCACCAGAGACTTAGATTGGTACAAAGTCCCAAGTTTTTCCCACAAGGTCTTCGTCGTAGCTTCCCCAGATACATTCAAAAATACTGAATCTGAGACACACAACCGTATTGTTCTCTTAGCCTTCTGATCCAGTTTCTTCCAGTCTTCATCTGACATTGCCGTTGGTTTAGTAACTGGATCTACTGCGATCCACTGATCTTTATCCACCAGCAGATCCTCCATCTTGAGCTTCCACAACTCAAAACTCTGACCATTAAATTTCTCGATCTCTATCTTTCCGCCGCTTGCCATATTCTTTCACCGCAAGAATCGATCCCGCAGATCTCCCACTGCACAGGGTCTACCACAGGCCCGAGCAAAAAACCCTCAACAACAAAGGCGTCCCCTTGAAGCCGAAATATCTCTGATACCAAATGTAGGTTTTAACCCTGAACAGAAATATCTACACACGATTCTTATAACAGAAAATAAACAATAGCAAGAGCATAAAACATAAAACAGATAAACACAGAGATTTTCCCCTGGATCCCAAATCGGGACGACCAAATTGATTTTTCATTATATTCCTTTTAGTGTTACAACACATATATATACATGCCAAAGCATACATAAACCCCAATCCATTAACCCTGGATTATAACATAACCGTAGTTCCCTTGACCGGATCTACAAAATACCAGGGGCCGAAACCAATAACCTCAAACCATGTGCAAAACCATGCACAAAACCATGGGCGGATCCGCCTATGAGTGGGTCCGCACAAAAACCAATTTTGGCCAACGGTGGGGACTGCTTCGCCCCTCGTGACCCCCCAGCTACGCCCGACGCAACATACAGCGTGTGGGGCTAATCGTGAAAGAATATAACACATACCCAACAGCTACTACGCAGAAGATACTCTGTGCCAGTTACTTTTGGCCTACCATTTTTCGAGATTGCATCCTCGCGGTCAGAAGATGTCATGCGTGCCAGATTTTTTATAGTAAAATCCGCAAATTTCCAGTGCCAATGCATTATGTTGTCTCTGTGGGACCATTTTCGAAATGGGGTATTGACTTCATGACCTAAACCCTCATTCATCCGAGGGGCATGGTTATATTATTGTCGCAGTCGACTATTTTACCAAATGGGCCGAAGTGATGCCTAAATTCAACAACATAAGACAGAAAACTGCATTATTTTTCTTTAATCATGTTATTGCATGGTTTGGGGTCCCATAGGCTATAGTTACAGATCATGGGAAGAATTTTCTCAATCACATGATGTCTGAATTAACTGCCAAGTTAGGATTGTCACATGATAATTATACTCCTTATTATCCACAATCAAATGGACAAGTTAAATCCATCAACAATATTCTTAAACATATGCTTCAACGAATGATAAGAGTTCATAAAAGAAATTGGCATTTGATCCTGTACTCCGCCTTGTGGGCATATCGAACCTCGGTGAGAAACATGACTAGATTTACTCCTTTTCAATTGGTGTATGGTCTAGAAGCTATCTTACCAATCCAATGTGAAATATTGTCGTTAAAACTCGTAATAGAATTGTTACTTGGAACCTCAGAAGAAGAAGTGTGTCTCCTTAACCTCATCCATCTTGATGAAATACGTCATGAAGCCCAATTGGCCAATGAAGCACATAAGAGACGTATAAAGGCGCAATACAACAAAAATGTCCAGCCTCGCATTTTCTCAGAGGGCAACTTGGTCCTTCTTTACGATCAAGAAGCTGGTGTAATAGGTACAGGAAAGTTTGAACCATTATGGCATGGCCCCTATATTTTCAAAATATTTCTTGCTAAGGGTGCCTATGAGTTCGTTGATTACGATGGAATTTTGTTGGCGTAGCCTAGAAATGGGTTGTATTTGAAATGTTACTATGCTTAATCATGAGCGTAGTAATCTTTTGTATTATATTGTATATATATGTTGTTGATTTGCATTCACTATCTCAATCTGTTTTTAGATTTTTCTTGACGTTAGTAATCTGCTTTACATTTCATCATAGATGTCTAAATATTTGGAAACATTTGTTGGATATGTTGATGGTTCTAGTTGTAGTACATAGAATCTATCTTCTGCAGCGTGGGCCATTTTTTCTCCAAACGGTGAGTTAGTGAGTTTTCAAGGTATTTGTATTGGTAGATCGAAAAACAATATCATTGAGTATAGCACGTTGATCTAACTTCTCTCTGATGCCATTTAATTTGGTATTAATTGCATCATCATAAGGTTAGACTCACAACTTGTGGTATTACAACTTACTAGTGTTTATAATGTTAGAAATCCAACACTACATAGATTGTTCCTAAGAGTTTGACTTTTGGAAAGACATTTTGATTTTATTCAATATCGACACATTTCCAAAAATTTGAACACATTGAATGATTCATTAGCAAATTAAGTTTTAGATAGACATTTGCAAAATATGTAAAGAAAACATTCACATCACTGAATAGGATTGCATAATAAAAATAGGAAAATGTTGAAATCATATAGATAGATAGTTATAGGGTTTTACAAAATTTGTGCCCAAGACACATTGGTCATCTGACCTCAAAATGTATGCAAAATGTCAAAAGTAAACTAGTGGTGCTCGTGGTAACATGCTATAGATCTAGCTATCTTACGGAGTAACCGCATCGAGTGGTTAGGAACCCCAATAGTGTGTCACTGCAGTCGCATGGGTAACTCTTCGATCCGAAAATCTATAATTCTGAAGGTCAACCACTCTATGTGTTGTCGAAGCTCAACCAGAGTCTCAGCCATATCAAGATTCTGAAGGACTGCTCTCCTGACATCCCTCTCTGCTGGCGCATCTGCCTCATGCTCTGGTTCCTCTACTGGTTGAACATGACCAACATTTTCATTACATCAAACATTTATTCTAGTCTTGGGAAAACATCAAAATACAAAAAAATCGTATAAACCTTAGGAAAATCAAAAAAATGATCAAAACATTCTTACCCATTACACCCCACTGAGCGCCTTTTGTTAATGTTAAATCTGGATCTCCTCGGAAATCAACGCCTGTGTATGCATACTCATAAATGGCAACAATATATTGTCAGAACTAGGTGAAGAATGCAGTCAAGAACACAATGGTAGATTGGCATGCATGCCTACCCATGAGTTCTACCCATCTCTGCATCCGCGGATCTCTAGGATTAGACAAATCCACTGTCACATTTTGCAGCTGCATCAGTTGAATCCGTTCTAAAGTGAAGGATATAAGGATCAAACCATAACTGAAATTGTTCTTCCTTCCTCCCTTTTCTTTGTTCAGTTGTTCCTTTATCTGAAAAAAAACAACTTTAGACCAGTTGAAGACTATTGGCTCCATGCATTCTATTTCATACTACATATAACATCTATTCACTACATGTAGTGTAACGGAGACATGGCTTGGCTTTCATTTTCCTCTTCTCTTCAGCCTTCAAAAATTTTCCTGAATTGCCAACTGTTCACATGGCGAATTTTGCTGAATGAGCCATGTACTTGTGCCAAATCCTGACCAAGTTTTCTCGCCATACCAATCTTCCAGAATGAAACCAGCAATGACACTTGCTGAACTTTGTGCCCTCTTTGCTTGCATGCCTTTCCAACTCATGGAATCTTACACTGCTTTGCACTGACACTTCGTTCTTTGCACCAAACGACACCAAAAGCATCTTTTGCAACATACGACATCAACAACCAGTTGAAAATGAAATGTGCTATACAAATGACACACAAAATCTATAACAAGTGTGCACACAACCGACACAAGTCGATAAACATGTATGACACAATCAACACAAGTCGATAAACAACAAGATACATCTTGACAAACACATGTGTATGTATCATGTACAATGAACTATATACAGTTCGCTAATTACACATACAACCTCTATGTACATGTGCAAATTCAACTCTTCTTTTTCAAATACCAACAAGTACATCATCCCAAAAACATGTGGGTGATCAAGAGCTGAACCAAAAGAAATTGTTGCAACATAAGTGAGTATCATACTCATCTTTTACACCTCCATGGAGAAATTTTGCAACAACAAAGAAATTCCTTCAACTGAAACTTCTTATACATGCAATCTGGCATCAATTTTTCAACTGAAATACAAGCATACCAATCTGAAATTTGCATGTACAAAATGAGTAATGACTTACTGCAATAAGAAGTTAATCCACTTCCTACCAAGCAAACTCCATGGCGTCTTTCGCTGCAACTGCAATTCTTCATGTGAATCTTCCATTTCTACATCGATAATGGACTCCATAGATCCACTTGTGCCAAACTGTTTGTCCCTTAGCTGCATATGCTTTGGACGATTTGTTGGATGCAAAGTCCAACAATGAGAGACATCATGTCCCTTCCTTTGACAAACTGTGCAACTCTTAAGAACTTTCTGAGAAAGTTCTCTTTACCTCTTCTGCTTCATGTGTGCTTTCTTTTTCAACCAGCATCTTGAAGCAACATGGTTAACTCCACCACAAAATGCGCAACAAAATTTTCTTTCATTTGAACAAGAAAAATGATCATTCTTTGCTGAAACATAATCAAATTGATCATGTGAATGATTATACCTCTTTTGATGCAATGATGGCTTAAAACAATGGTAAGGAAGATTTTCATCATGACATTGATGTAATTGAGAACTTGGGAGAAATGTTCTATTCAAATTTGCATCACTTTCTTGAATGCATGTGCTCAAAACTTCGCCATTAAGTTGCTCATAGCCAAGACCAATATTCTTGGGATGCTCCACAACACAAATAGGCTCAACAATGCCTTGTGCATGCTTGCCCAAACCTTTGCCTTCTTGATAGCCCATCTTCAACATCAATTTGGACCCAATACCTCTTGTATGTCGTTCAAAAGAACCAACACACTTTTCAATAGAGGAAACTGAAGACAAATCAGACTGATTTACCTCATGATTTACATCCTGAAGATGAGGTATTTTCTTGGACAAAGCTTCTTGAGCTTGAAGAAGTTGCAACTCCATATCATGCAATCTTTGAAGAATGGCTTCTTTCTCTTCCCGCATAGCTAGCAATTGTGCACGAAGTTGAACACTTTCCCTTTGATCCTCAAGGAGAATCTGCACCATGTCCTTCACCTTAAAGAACTCATTCTTCATGTCATCATTGAAGAATCTCGTGAAGGAGGAAACTTAAATTATAGAAGAAGATGACATTATGTAAATGCTCTAACAACCAAAAGGAACTTCCAAAGAAAAGTCCTCAAAGCTTTCAATCAAACGACAAGATTTTAACCAAATGTCAGTAAAGACCCCTTCTCATTCAAGCAGCCATTTTGCAACCAATAAAACAGTAATTCTCTTACACTGTTTTAAAACCTTTTGCACAATAAGGAATGCTCAACCTGAGCTCTGATACCATCTGATCTGAAAATGGAAGGTACTTGAAAAGGGTGCAAGGTATCCATTTTAATTTACGTAAATGAGTGCAAATATTCCTCTAAGTTTAAATCTAAAAATGTGAGAACTTCATATTTCTAATACAGAGATAGACTGTAGGGGAATTTACTGGATATGTCACCTTTCAAAGAAAGGATGATTCCAGAGGCTACCTGGCCCTCTTACAGACTCTGCCTAAAGAAATAATAGAAGTAAACACTCAGATTTAATTAAAATGATCTTGGTTTAAACTTGACGTTATGCGGAAATTTAACTTGCAAATGGTGTATGTCTTTTCATTGTTTATGTATCTTAAGTGTAATTGTTCTTGATGAAACTTAACATGGGTAATAGCAGCAATATTCAGCAATATAATATCAAAACATAACAGCAAACTGATATAGGATTTCACCCCAACTCTTGGGCTACATCTCTATGATCAAGCCTCCCAAAATGGGCTTGTCCTCTTGTATTAAAAGCTCTCAAATGCAATACAAGATTATAAGTGTCTCAATAGAAAAATATGAATATATAAACTAATTTAAAAAGCAGGAAAAAGCTAAGAATTCCTTTTCAAATTCATTAAACAGTGAAAGATTACCATAAACAGTGATCTCTTCATCAATGTCCTGCTGGTGCTTTGAACTTCTATGCAACTTTTTGGGCTGTAGAATTCCTCAAATGCCTCTGAAACCTCTTCCAATGGATTCATAAGGTCGAAATTATCTGAAATAGAGCTTTGGTTCACCTCAAACTGATAACCACAACTCCAAATAGCTCAAACCCCAAAATGGCCATGGTGGCCCTGAAAACTCTCCTAAAAGTTTTCGGCCTCTGAAAGTCTTCAAAAAGAGCTAAGACCTATTCCAATGGCTCTGGAATGCAGGAAATAGTCGAAAATGACTTTTTTTTCACCAAAAAAGGTTAACCACAGCTCAACCAAACTCAAAACCCAAAATGGCCATAGTGGCTCAAAAAGCTTCTCTGAAGCTAAAAAGGCTGGAAATGAGCTCCAATGGCTCTGAAACCTGCGCCATTGAGTCCAAAAGGCTGAGAAAATACGAAATAAAAAAAAAAATTCGTTCCAAAAGGTTGAGTAATGAGAAATTTATGACCAAAACAACTTTTCCCCAATTTCCTCCACTAAATGTGGGGCAACTGCCAGTTAACTCCACTAAAAGTGGAAGTCCGCCTAAATTTGGGAGCGCCTCCAAAATCTCCGCCATATTAAACTCCACTTAACTAAAGCTTAATTAAATATTAAACTTGAGATTAGGCTCCTTAAGCGCTCTTAATCATTAAGCTCCCACACTGGTCATATGATGAGGTTCCATGGGAGGAGAGTTGGCCCCTCCGTGCTCCGCTGGACCCACTCCACTAAAAGTGCAATAAATTCTTCATACGGTGCCCATTTTTCGAAGCGTTTGCGGAACCAGAATCAGGAAGATGAGACCTATGCAACCATATTGGTTTCAACCAATTTTGAACACTTTCATTTTTTAGCCTTTTTCCATGGCTTGGACTTGAGCTCCTGATCATTGAACGATATTTATCGGGTTCGAGATCCATTTTTACTCCGGTTGTTCTTGAGGGTACGTTTGTTACAAAGATCATTTCAATTTTTAACTTTCATTCATATTCCTCGAGCTGAAAATTGGATGGCAGACTCATTAGCTAATCAAGCAATTGATTGGCATATTAATCATTCAATACATTAAAATTTAATCATCAAAAACATCATACATTTGTCACATCACATCAAAAATCGTTGTATATATATCATCAGAGTGTTCAAAAAATTATACAAAAATTTGAATCCATAAGTCGTACAAAATTAGGGCTTATGCCCGATCATGTTCAAATCTCAAAAAATATACAGTCATCCGGTAAATCATATCTATCTACTCCTGTGGTCCCTGCCTAGAAGTTGTGTTCCTATAGAACACGATCGCAGTCGCGACTCGGCAGAATAACCGCACCCAGTCACGAGGTACTCCTACTACCCGTCTCTGGATGGCCTCGGGTAGATATTCCACTGCAACCATAGGAACTTGGCGGGTTAAACCCTCCAAGTTCCTCTGTACAACATGGAGGGTTCTGTCTGAGTCTACTATCTCTGCCTCGCCTCTGCAGCGCTTATGCCGTGGGCAGCCAACAGGACGGACTGCTCCAATATATGTATCATGATCATTATGATATTGTAAGTCACTTTGAATCCAATCAAAAACATGTTTCATTTTTTCACACATATTGAAAAAATCCAAAAAAAAAATCATATAATTAAAAAATTGCAATCTTACTGACTGTACCCCATGCCGCGCCAGGTGGAAGGACGAGGTCTGGATTGCCATGGAAATCCATCCCAGCATAGGGATAGTCCTCCATAGCGATGATTTGTTCTCCCCACCATTGGAAGAACTCGTCATCCTAGGTGGTTCGAGGAACTTCACTTCCCCCCAGTCTCTTCATCAAGTCAGCCCATTGGGCAATTCTTGGGTCTCTTGGGCTGCTGATAGAAGAGATCACTTTGGGTCTCAGCCCAGGAATCTTCTCGAAGAAGAATGTCATTAAGATTGTACCATACCCGAAATGTTTTTTTTTTTTTTTTAGGATGGAAGTCAATTGTTGCTTCATGTTCATTAGTAGATTTATGCACCAATCATAAATATGAGTTAATCATTCCACAGCTATAATCATTTGAGTCCTGGATGCCTAGTGTAAGGAAGCAGATCCTGCTACCCTGCCAATGGTAAATAGGAGAATTTTCATGTGCAAGTCTCTTAAATCTTTTATAGCAATTTGAGTCCCAAATTTCTTGGAACCCTCTACGCAGTAGACGTGGACATAATCTTCCACTGTGAGCCCTCCCAAAGGCTTACCATGTAAATCTACTGGCTCCCCCCTCCGGGAGAGTCCAGTAATAAAATAGATGTCTTCCACCTCGATATGTATGGGCATTTGATCTATTATGAAGCAATCTTCTTCCAGTTCCCAATAATTCACAAGCATTTTGAGCAACCGGACATTACTCTTCATATTTGGAATTTTTAAAAATTTGAGCAATCCACAATTTCGGAGAATACTGAGTGATAATTGATCCTGCATTACTTCATTGTCAATGGCACTATGTTCACGTTCTCTCCATGATATAGTCATCCTGCAAAAATTCAATAATTTGTCCATTAGAATCACGTTTTTTCATTTCGGGTTGCGCATACGCAACTTTCTCTGTACACAGTCGCGTATATACGCGGCTTGGTCAATATAAACCCACGTATGCGCAGAACCGTAATTTTAAACAAATGATTGTACGGTGAAATTTCCGAATTTTAAACTTATGAACGGACAAAATTGATAACAAGGATGGATTAAGAGCTTACTTGACAAATTCGGCAAAGTTTGACGGTCGATTGCTCCTGTTTTGACGAAAGAGGCTTTTTCTCCAGAGCTCTTTTTCCCAATTCAGCAAGTAACAATGAACCAAATGTGAGGTAACTTGTGTATTTATGCCCAAAAATTAAAAAAATTTGCAAAAATTTGTTATGCTTATTTTTTCAATCTATCTTAAGCTGCATAATCCGGATGCTTGGAAGTGCCCAGATTGGTATATTTTCAGGTACATTTTGATGAAGTCGAGATTTTTTCCGGTTTTTTATCCATGACTGCTGACCCGTCATGGAAGGTATATGATCCTCACTGGAATATAGGTTAGGAAATCCACTTTCCGTTGCATTTTGCATACTAGCCTCCATTTTTATCACTTGCCATAGGGTCGATCCCATCAGGTCATGAGTATTTAACCCATTTTACTCGCCGATTTTTAAATCATGACTTGGTGGTAGAGCCTTCCTTTACATTGGCCTCCTAGTTAGTTCCTCGCTAGCGTTTGTTGCCCATGCTGCGTTTTATGTAGGCTCGGGAGTCCTCTTTAGTCCCACCATGACTTATGTGTTGAAGCTTCATTCTTCTTCTTCTTCACTATCATTTTTCTGGCCATTACCCTAGAGGCTCCCTGGTGTTGTTGCATTGCATATTGGCTACTTGTTTATCTTGGCCTTTAGCCGGCTTCATTTTGGACTTGATGTTTAAGCCAAATTTTGACCTTGACTGTCTGTACAAGTTAACCATTGCATGCACTTAGCTATCGCAACTTGACACCCTTTTATCCATGGATGGAACATTCCTTTGAGTATCGCTGACCAGTTTCCGCCACCTTGCATTGAGCATAGGATCATTCCAATCCCAGGAACTAGTGCATCTGTTTCTTGATACTCGTTCCATCCATTGTACCATAGCATTCTTTTATTCTTTTTTAGGCTTATTATATGAAAAAGACAAAAAAAAAAAATATAACAAAAAGAGCGGGAACGGGATGTAACTTCGTAATTTGATGGCAGCACAGTGTCAGTTTGTCGCCCTTGAACAAAGCACATACACTTATATATTTCCTTCATTTGGGATGGTTTTAGTTTTGACCTAGGTTCAGATTTTGCCTTGTTTCACTGGTCAGTTCTCCCCCGGTTGGTTATCTCTTCCAATCATATGGAGAGTTTGTTTTGCCTCCTGCATAACAGACTTATACAATGTCACTTTTTACTGCCATGGTCATCACGAGTCGTGCTTTTGTTCAAGGGAAGTATAACCAGATTCGGCCATTCTGCGGTGTCTCTTGACTCATTATTCAGTCGGCCTTCCCGGTCTTGTCAATATCTTGTTCTATCACATCAGATGTTTTGGTCTTCTGATCATGCTGGTTTGAGAAGGTCTCCATTGACTTCTTGCTGGCGGGTTTGTCTCTTATCGACTATGACACATTGCTCTAAGAGCAAACCTAGAGCTGCACCCTGGCCCTATTTCCATCATTGATAGGTGTCCTTGTGCTCAACATTTGATCATCATTATGGGTCTTTGACTGAGTGGTTTTCCTTGTGTTCGACGTCATCATACATTATCACACTTGGAATTCGTGCAGTACCTTGATTTCCATTTGACCCTATCGGTGGATATCTCGCCTCTGTGTCAACTTT
This sequence comes from Pinus albicaulis, assembly GCA_034641835.2. Lineage (NCBI taxonomy): Eukaryota > Viridiplantae > Streptophyta > Pinopsida > Pinales > Pinaceae > Pinus > Pinus albicaulis. Next base: position 63,710,925 of record CM076576.1, read on the forward strand.
CATTATTGATTGGTTTAGAGAGTTCCTTTCGTGCGCTAGCTTCATCTTGTGCATGTCGGAAACGTACTTCGGTTTGGTTCCATCACTCTGCTTCATCCGATTCCTTCCAAATCTTGGCCTGCGGGTTACACTCGCGCTGGACTGATGTGGGATGCCTTAATGCCTTCCTTCCAGTAGATATTTTCCCATCGACTTTGACTCATTGCTCTGGGAATAAGATCTAGAATCTTTTTGTCAGTACCTTAGGGTTTGCAGTCATCAGTGGCAGACTCTTCGCTATCGACAGTGGGGATTCATCATTGCCTCCTAATTGGTAGATTCTTCCAAGTGTTCGACTTCAACTCATTCATTCACACTTGTTAGATTGTACTGGGGCACCTTGACACTCATTTTCATTATTGGTGGGTTGTCTCGCGTTGGTTAACGGTTTACATTATTGACCGATAATCCAACGATTTCTCACATGGTCGACTTCAGCTCATTTATTCCCATTGTGTAGAAATGTGCCATCGAGATCGGTGAAGACCTCGGGTTGCATCAGCATCTTTCGGTTCACTTTTGACAGTCCATTCAGTTTCTGCCAGTGATGCCTTCCACCCTTATATGTTGCCATGTCAGTACAACAACATCCTATATGTTGGCTCCCGAGTTGCGTGATTGTACCATGTGTTCCACCCCTTATGATTTGTTACTTGGAGATTCAGTTACTTTTGTGATCAAACATCTATTTTCAGCATCATTGATCAACTTTCTATATGTGATACTTGGACATTGATTCCGACTTGTACTTCCGGGCCCTGCTCAGATGATTCATTATGTACTTTCAGTTCAGCTATACTTGTATACATTCTAGATTCATCATGTAATTTCTATATGATATATTTTTGACTGAGCATGGGTATGCCCGCCTCAGCATGAGTTGACTCTCTATTTTCTTTCATTGGTTTTTGGCAGGCTGAAATCTGGTGAAGTCCTCTCTTGTCCTCACGAAGTTCTTTCTATGTGCATAATACATTTCGACCATCATGTACCCCTTCTGACCTCATATATTAGGGGGAATCTGTTATAGCATCATTTTTCACCCTCATGTGATTCATGATTGTCTCTTTGGCCTTGGGCACCCATTCCCACAGACTTGAACAAAGTTCATAAAAAACAGTGTTAAAATTCCCATATGCGGGTATGCCCAGACTTTTTCGCATGTATACGCTAGTCCATACACACTTTTCCGCGTATGCCATTAAAATCATTAAAAATATATATAAAATTCCCTATTTCCGGGCTAGGTTGATGGTTACTCCAGTAGTTCAACCACCCCAGCACGTGGCCAACTGTTTCCAACAGATTGAAACTACTTCGAGGGAGTATAAAAACCCCTCACATGCATGGCCTAAGGGAGGGAGAAATTTATAGACATTATACTCTGTTGGAGCCCCAATTCAAGTCTGATTTCCCGTGCCTCCTGCACTTTCCCATATTTTTACAGGAAACCCTTGTTTCCTGGAGATGTTCATCAATTTATATGTCATCTCGTGTGCACAAGTCTTGAAAGTATCCTAGCGAGGCAAGGGCGGGACGGATCCGGACGACGGTCTGTTCAAAGATCGCGGAAGGATTCATGTAATCTCTCCACTTTTTATTGCTGTACATGTTGTTCGTAATGAAGATGAACCATCTCGTTCTCAAATTCACGTGTTAATATCTGCTTGCATATGTGAAAAGATCATTATTTAAGCATTTATTATTGTTTATATGATGTTTCGCATGGATTACACTGACATTTCGGAGAAGTATATGCTGTACAACTAGATTTCCGTGCATGTTCTTTCTTGATTTCCAGGTTGAAGAGGAAGAAGGGTTGCTGGGGGTTTGGACCTCGCGGGAACTACATCAAATGTAGGATTATGGGTGAGTTCTACTTCGATGTTATCTAGTTTTTAACGTACAAGTGTGGTTGTGTGAGTCCTTCTTGAATAGCATGCTCTGATCTGTGGAGGTTTTGACCCAACAAACCTCTAGGGAGTTATTTCCCAAAACAATTACCTTTCTTTCTATTTCAAAGTTTGGCCAAGATGGCAGACAAAGTACAGCTGAAAACTCAAGCATGTGAAACCTCATTATTTCATCATGGTCTAGTCAAGTTAATAGTTTTTCATGAGCTTCGGAAAGTGAACAGAGAATGGTCTACATTTCTCTTTTTGAGTGGAATATGAGTTGAAGGAACAGGTGCTAGCCCTCAAGTCAAAGAAACATCTTCATCAAAGACTACTGAACCTGCAGAAACAAAATCAAGGAGGTTTGTCAAGATTAAGCCCAGGAAACAGGTTAAGGAACCAATCATAAACACATCACTGAATATCCAAAGGACTCCTCAATCTGCACAGAAGAAGAGAATTCATGTCAAAGAGACAATTCAGAAACAGTCAACTAGTAAAACAACTCAAAAGAAGTTGACTAGGAGTTAGAGGTCAAAGGAAAATGGTAAGGCTGTGGTCACAGATGAAAAATTGGAATTAAGAGGTGACTTGAATGATATATTACAAGCTATTGACATTGAAGAGTCTCCCCTGGTTCAAGCAGATTTCATCAAACTGGATACAAGTGGAAAATCAAAGAAATTGAGAACATCCAAAAAATTAGATTTTGAGGATGAAGTGTCAGAGTTTGTCTTTAAACCTAGAAAACCCTTGACTAGGAAGTCTAAGAAAGTGCAGCAGCCAGACATGGAGATAGTCCAAACAGGGGTTGAGGATACAAATTTTTTTGAATAACCCATAAATATATCATCTCAAATGCTTGAAGAAGACAGAAACATAGTTTTTAATACTCAGAGAGAAAAAAGTAGTTATGAGGAGGTTAAAGAAAATCTCATACTTGTAAACACTGAAATTGATAAATTGAAGAAGAAAGTGAGAATGCATGTTGTAGAAAGGTCAAAATTTGAGAGGATGAAAGGTCTGTGGGAGCTATAAAAGGTTTCAAACATTGATTCAATCAGTAGTCAGGATCAATTCTTCATATGGACCGTCCCTGCAATCAAGGAAGAAAAGTTAATCAAGATGGTTAATACCAAACTAAGAGCAAATAATAGAAGGCTTAAAAGGTAGGTTGAAGACCTTGAGATACAGCTAACAAAGCCTGAAGATCAACCATAGCCAAAATGAGTGTAAACAGTAAGTGACATCTCCTAACACATTTTTTGGGTTATATGGAAAGATTTTATTTTTTAAAGCAGTTCAGAGTTGATTTTTGTTGATTATAAGAGCTTATATGTAACTCAAAGGATGGTAGTAAAGGTGGAAACTCAAATTTTTGGAAACAAGTTGTGAAAAGATAGACATAGCAGTTTCGTAGCGCGCTACGAAACTGCTGTAGGTGTCATGCATAGCAGTTTTGTAGCGCACTACGAAACTACTGTAGGATGTAGTTTGAACAATTTTGCAAAATTTCAAAGGGAGAAAGGTTTTTTTTTTTAAACCTTGATGCTGTTGAAGAATGTAAAAAGATAACAAGTGAAGATCCAATGCCAAAACAGAGAAAAATGAAGGTTCCAAGTGAAGTTTTCAAAGGTAATTTTTTGCGCTACGAAAACAGTAAACAATTTCGTAGCGCAGCAATGTTAACAGTTTTTGGCACTTCTTCAAAGGTTTGGTTTGGGCACAGTTGGAAGGACGAAGTCACAAGAGCTTAATAAGAATTTTCCACATGTTTTGAGCACAAATTGGTCAGTAGATGGTTTGAATAAACATAAATGAAACACCATAGCTATTTTGTAGGGAGCATGTTCCTATCTTTCAAGGCAAATAAGAGGCAAATTAATACAGTCAAACAACAAGGAGATGGACATCATCAAGGTCGAAGTTTAGGAGGAGCAGTTGTCAGATAGAAGATTTAATGTTTGGATAAGTTTGTTAAGTTATAATAAAGAGTTTTAATCCTAGTTGTATTAGGACTCTAGAACAGACAGTTTAAACTGTCAGATGTAATTAAAGTTTGTTTTAGCAGTTGATAGGTGTCAAGCTAGCAAATTCGAATTTTTCTCAAGTGTTTGGAGAGAATCTAAGAATGTAAAGATGTCTCTATAAGAGACAAGAAGTCGAATTTCATAGGGTTGGCAATTTTCATTAACAAGCATACTATTTTGTTGTAGAAAAGATTGTGCTTTTATCATTAATACCGAGATATTGGTTTCATTAATCAAGATTCAGAAAGGGTTATTGATGTATGATATTCTCATGGTTTTCCTCTTTCAATTACTTGCAGTGGCATGAATATATCTTACTTATAATTCACTGAAGGTGCTCTAACTTCCTTCATATGTTCATGAACTGTGTTTATTTTCTGTCCTACTGTTCTGTTGATGCATCTAAACCCTGAAATGCCCTGACTTCCATATGAAGCTGATATTCATGTTTTGTGAAAACACATTTGACTCCATAAGCCCAATAGATGTTTTTTGATTAGTAGTACAACCAATTATCTATTTTTATTCATTTTACTCATAGATTTAGCCATCTAATCCTTATTTGAAAACCATAAACTTATTGAGAGAGCCCTCTCAGGTTGAGGAGGCTAAGCCTAAACTAAAAGTCTGGTTTGAAATAGTTACACTGAGGTAGCCTGACCAGCAGCCTATCAGGACCTATTTTGGTGATAAAAAATTCCACATCAGGTTTTCAGGCCAAGATTTAGCCATCTTCATCAGCACAACTTTGCCGGAGATTGTGTAGTGTTGTTGGGTGCAACAGTGGAAGGGATTGGAATCCCGGCTTCTGAGCTAGTTTCTCATTAGAGGAAGGTTTCCTTCACTTGAGAGATCTGTTTGGAGATATACATAGCTTATTTCAGATCTGTGGTATCAGAACACACATTTCCCATACATTCCCAACATTTTTTCTTCTAGGGAATGCGTTATTTTGGAGGCAGTGTTCATTGCATGGTTTGGTGGCTCCGTTGCAGTGTTTCCTTGTGATTGGGAGGTTCATCCTTTCATGGGAGGAAGCCCTTGAGGGATATATATAATATCAGACATATTTCAGCCTTCTACACTCATGTACTTCAATGATGTAATGGTTATTCAGTAAATTACTGAATTTCCCATTTTGTATGCAGAGTGTTTAACAAGAAACCCTTGCCGGTTTCTTTTGTATTTTGTATAAGGAGACTAGATCTTTGTTCTTCGGCATTAATTATCAATACATGAGTAGATATATTGTTCTCCTATGATTTTTTGTGTAAACCCTCTCTTAGACTGTGCAGTCCCTTGAGCAGCTGCTCCAGCATTTTGCAGTCTTGGGGTTTTAACACTTTTTGGAAATCCTAGGTGTGGGAGATCTGTTTAACCCACCTAGTTTGCTTTGTTTCAGCTCTAATTTTGGATTTAGAATTTATATTAAATAATATATGGGATCCAAGAGTCCATTTTACCGTTTTATTGCATTTTTTGTTGGAAATGCGTTTTTCATGCATGATTCATTAGCTGTTGCAGATTTGAAATATTACAGTGGTATCAAAGCATGATATCTTGCTCAACCTATGAGATACAACTATCAGAGGAAGGAGATATGGAAAAAATATAGAAAGCTTCAATATGTGACAGAAGAAAGGAAGACAATCTTACAAAGCTTCTTCCAAAATCTATGCAAAGCTTTCAAGGAGAGCTGAAGAAGATGAGATTAGAGATGGAATCTCCAAATGAGGTTGAATCTAGAGCTGAATCTAGATTTTCACATGGTGAGTGTGAGCATGCAACTGCACTCCATGATGCACAGCGCAGTCAAGTGCCCAAATCTATCTTGAGATGGATGGGAGGAGGAAAAATTCCTAAGAGGAGGCGGAAAAATTCCTAAGAGGAGGACTCTTAGTGATTTGTTGCAGGAGTATGAATCTCAAACTGAGAGATTTAGAGATCATACTGCTTTCCAAGAGTTTTGAAGATCCAGGTGGTGAAGAGAAAGCAGCAGGATGTAGATAGATTTCTTCTATCTATCTTTGCTGGATCACTTACATGTTCAGCTGGAGCCTGGGTGAAGGAGCTAAATTCCTATTTTCAGCTGCACCATATTTCCGAAGGAGAAGCCATCAGAGTTGCAGCACCGCATTTCAGAGGTAAGGCTCATGCATGGTGGATTTTTTAATCTTGTTCTTTAAAGAATGCAAACACTTCATCTTATGCAAGATTCATAGAAACATTGATGGGGAGATTTGGTGAAAAAATTCCTAAGGCACATGAGCAAGGAGAACTTGAGAAAACAAAACCCTTTCATGTGATGGAGGAAACCCCATTTCAGGAAACCATTAGAAGAGCTGACATCTTGCATTACACATTATCGGATGCAAGACCTCCAGTTCTTATTCTTGAACAAGAGGGCATGGGGATCTCCTTTTCACAGGAGGATCCAACTGTTGAGGAGTTGCCAATACACATTGAGGAAGATGAGGGCAACAACGCTGTCACATATAGAGCACATCCAGTGCCTCATGCAGAGGAGGGAGGAGCACATTCTCCAATAGGAGGAATTCTTGTGCTTTTGCAAGAAGTTCCCCAGGATCTCATACATGGAGGTCCAAGTACAATCAATGAGCAGCATGATTGTGCAGCATTGCAACTGGAAGGAGGAGGAAGGGAGGAAGAGCAACATCATTTGATGAGAAGTAGACACCCTTCTCTATTTCAGAGAGCCAGTGCAAGAAAGAGGCAAACTAATTTGTGCTGTAAGGGCAAGGGCAAGGTTGCCCAATCATATGTACAGTCTACTCTTAACATTGATGTCTCACTACATAGAGGCATTCCACCAGGGAGGCCACCAAATCTACAGTTGATGAGATATATATTGTCCTTGGGTTCACCACTCTTGGATTTTGGAGAGGTGAAGAGTTTGGAGGAAGACTTTGGCATGGGGGTTGTCAAGGTAGCAGGTAGCAGCATCAGGGGAGCTTCACATGCCATATCACCAGTGCTGTCTCTTAGGAGGATTGATCCTTATTGGAGATCTCAGATTTTGGTATAGTACTCCAAGGATCTTGGTGCATGCATGATTCTCGATGACCCGGATGGAGATGACAGATACATGGTGGATGATGTGGTCATCTATTCCTATGGAAGGATCTTCTTGACTAGATCTTATAGTATCAAGGAGAAGTTGCTACATGCAGCACATGAGGACTTCTCTTCTATGCACTTTGATGCATATTTCCATTTGATGGAGGAGTTCACTTGGGAGGGCATCCAGCAGGACATATATCAGCATATGGAGAGATGCATAGCCCAGATGGTGATAGAGAGGATGTCGCAGCCACCTTCCTACTCATTGGGAGTGAGGGAGAATTTCCAGTTGAGCCATGTCAGCTCAAGGCGTCAAGTACATAATGGAGGAGGTATCATTTCATGTTTTGTATTGTACTTCTTTCCCTTATTTGAGCAGCATGATGTAACAAGAAGAAGTATTTATTCTTGCATACTGTATGATGATGTACTTTCATCTACTTGTAGCATTGATCTTGGCCATATTTTTGATGAGTTGTGGAGGAAGCCATATGTCTCTTGGTGTGCACCAATGACACCATATTATAACTTCATGTTTTCATCTTATGAGATGACTGTGGCAGAAAACAAGTGGCTGGAAAAGCACTTGTTATTTCTTATTTTGATGTAGGCCAAGGATGCACTGCACTGGTTCCATGAGTGGAACTATGATTCACTCTCCGGTTGTCATTTGGAAACTTGCTCTTATTTTATTTTGATTCCATGTATTGCTGATGTGTTTTTGTTCAAGGGAAGCTTTGTATGGAGAGATAAACCAATTGGATGGCATGGCACCCATATGATAGAGCAGCATAAGAATTTTTGGTATGGGGCATCATACAAGTTGACTTCATGATATTACTCTATGGCTTGTATGAGGGAGAGATGAGGCAGCAGCAAAAGTTGTTGTTGCTATGGTTACACTTGGGAGAGTATGGGAAAAATTCTTCCCATACTTTTCATGATATTTCTGAAGAGAAGAAAGGCACATTCATGGAGCAAGGAGGCTACCCTTCAGTATTGGAGGATCATGAGAGACTTCCATGTTGGGAGATGATCTTCTCACATAGCAGCATGATGGTGGATGTCTTTGGCATGTGGAATGTCAAAGGGAGAAGTCATGTAGCCTTATTCTTAAGGCCTACAACACTGTCACATGGGATTGTGTTCTTATTGATGGAGTGTTCCAAAGAGTATGTGTATCCCTTCTTCTTGCATGTTTTTGTGAGGGAATTCTCATGGGGGAGCTTATACATGGACCTCACTTTTAGCCTATTAACTATGTATGGTAGGAAATGCATTTCCATACTTTTTGATTACTCCATTGATCATTTTTACTTTCCCACCATGTTTGAACAGTGCATTGCTCCTCAAAAGAGCAAGAGTATTTTTGCGTTTCATGGTCACTTTAGGGCCAATGTTTATGATGATAGTAGCCCATCTATACATGACTTTGGGCAAGTGTATTTTTATTTTATCTATGTACAGCTGATATACATTGATGCTTACTTCCCCATGTTGGGAGAACAAACATATACAGCTTGTAACTTGTTGCAGGACCACTTGCCATATGACATTCTCAAGCAGAAGTTGGGGTGACTGCGTAATATCCACTTGGAGAACCTTTGGTACCATCCAAAATTGCACCTAAATTTCAGCCATTTTCTGATTTGGAGGCCAAATGGTGATGATGTGCCATTCAAATTGGATGGAATGGTTTGGGTTGACATGTCTCATGACTTTGGAGGGAGAGTCCTTGGAGGCTCAATATTCTTCTGGCCATTGGAGGGAAATCATGTTGCAGCCCAAGATCAGCATGAATTCTACAATTATCATAAGTGGAGAGGAGGACTACGTGGGATAGGCCCTCTTGCCTATCATGTTCTCTTATTCAGGCCACCTAAATCTCAGGAGCCAAAGGTGGAGGAGATTTTTCATGAGTTACCATGTTGGAGGGTGACTCACTTCATTTGGATGATAGCATGGGTGAGGGAGGCACTCATTCACCATGATTATCATCACTCCTACTTTGTGGAGGCCGTGAAACAACAAGCAAGTTTCCATTCACACTTTCTACCTTTGATTGATGCAGACACTTTGGTATTGCGCACTTGGGAGGAAGCATTGGATGACAGTTTATTTGCAGATTCTCTTGATGCAGTGATGGAGGCCATTTATGGGAGGCCACATGAGGAGGAGGGGAGAAATTTTTCTCTCCTTATACATTTTCTTGAGGACAAGCAAATATTTTGGAGTGGAGGACTGTAATGTTCCTAAATTTTAGCCTCCAAGCTAAATGGAACATTAGAGTTAGCAGCAGCTCTAGCCAGTAAATAAATGGGTAGAAAAGCCCATAAGTCTCCTGAGGAGGATAAAAACACTCCAAGTTTAAAAGGAGACACTCTTTCTAGCTCAATAAAACACTTCCATGTGTGAACAAGGTTAAGATCAAGATGCTTTGACTAAGTCAACAGCACAGTTTTAGTGGAGGAGGATTCCAAGGAGGAATAACGCAATTTTGGAGGGAGATGTATCTTGGGATAAAGATGACCTAATTGAGTGGGGCCAAGGGCAATAAAACTCATGTCTTATATAAGGAAGAGTATGGCAGCATTATTTTCCATGTCTTAGTTTATTATTCTTGTCTTCCAAGACTTGTTGCTGCTTTGCTGCTTAGCAAAGTTGCAGTTTTGTTTAGCACTGGGTGTTCCCGGGCGGGAATCCCACCTCTTTCCTTTGAGGAGCCTCATTGGGAGAGTTTTAATTCATCATTTCACATCAGTTTTTCAGACCAAGCTTCATCCATCTTCATCAGCACAGCTTTTCCAGAGATTGTGCAGTGTTGTTGGGTGCAGCAGTGGAAGGGATTAGAATCCCAACTTCTGAGCTAGTTTCTCATTGGAGAAAGATTTCCTTCACTTGAGAGATTTATTTGGAGAGCTCCAGAGCTTATTTCAGATCTGTGGTATCATACCACACATTTTCCATACATTTCCAGCACTGTTTCTACTAGGGAATGCATTATTTTGGAGGCAGTGTTCATTGCATGGTTTGGTGGCTCCATTACAGTGTTTCCTTGTGATTGAGAGATTCATCCTTTCATGGGAGGAATCCCTTGAGGGATATACAGAATATCAGTCATATTTCAGCCTTATACACTCATTTACTTCAATTTTGCAATGTTTATTCAGTAAATTACTGAATTTCCCATTTTGTATGTAGAGTGTTTGACAAGAAACCCTTGTCAGTTTCTTTTGTATTTTGTATAAGGAGACTAGATCTCTATTCTTCAGCATTATTTATCAATACATGAGTAGATTTATTTTTATCCTATGATTTTTTGTGTAAAACCTCTCTTATACTGCGCAGTCCCTTGAGTAGCTGCTCCGGCATTTTGCAGTCTTAGGGTTTTAGCACTTTTTGGCAATCCTAGGTGTGGGAGATCTGTTTAACCCACCTAGTTTTCTTTGTTTCAGCTCTAATCTTGGATTTAGAATGTATATTGACTAATATATGGGATCCAAGAGTCCATTTTACTGTTTTATTGCAGTTGTTACTGGAAATTCGTTTTTCATGCATGATTCATTAGCTGTTCCAGATTTGGAATATTACAATTTGTTAAGTATTCAAACTGAATGCTTAATAATCATAAGTGTGAAAGGATGTCAAAAAATGTGAAACAACTTAACAAAACATATTTAATATTATGAATATAATGATAATTAATTGATGTAGAGGGACTTATATAAACATGAAACTCAATAAGTCATTCTCTAATATAGATAATAACGTCAAGGGATTTAAGATAGACTGAAACACAACTTTTTCTTACCTAGTTATCTTCATAAACATTAAACATATGCAGACAACAATATGTAATGAAAACTTTAAAACTTACAAGAGAAAAAATTGATTGAAACAAATCCATAATCCTTTTATTATCATCAATTATCAAAGCTTGTACACTTATGCTTACGAAATGCTCATCCAAGGGTGCAACCCTTAATAACTCGAATTGATAGTTATTTATACTAGTTTCTATGACTTTGAAAATATCTAAAACTGATTACAATAATAGTATCAAATAATAGGAAAACAAATTTTTTGAATGATATGTCACTGTTTTTTAGGAAACAGTTGATGATTTGGCCCAAAAATCTTGTTGTGTTGTTATGCTGTCGGAGTTAGGAATTACTTGATTGTTTCACATAGTTTATCCCATATTTCTTCACTTGGAATCTCCATATTTACCACCTTTCTGAATACTTCATCCACCTATGTATACCTTTCCAATGTTGGCCAATTTAGGAACATATGTTTGATTTCATGTTTTATAATAAATCAAATTCCAAAGCTTCAAGAAAGGCTTTGCCTGTTATATGTCCTTTAATCCCTACAAACTTGGCCTTGTCTATCACAATGGTATACAACTTTTTGCAATATCCCTCCTGATTAACTAACTTGTCATTTGGAGCTACCAATTGAGGTAGTCCCTTTTGGTTCAACACATTGAACTTTGAATGAAACCTCTGGACAACAATGTCCAAGGTCTGACATTTTGTCTCGAATTGATTAAGAAAATTCTTCTTCTGTAGAACCTTTTTGATTTCCAGGATGGTGGTTGTTCTCTTTGTAATATTTATCTGCTCTAATTCTGTTATGTTATTTAAATTGAGCACCTTTATCATATCTAAGGCTTCTGCTGGTTTAGTCTTAAGTGTTGATTTCTCTTTTTCTATGACTGCTCTGCATCTAGTAATCAATTCTTGTTGTTCAAAAATGATCTATATGGATGACCATACCTTTGTCATTGATTGGCTGATATCTACCCATATACTTTCCTTGGCTTGGGCTAAGGTGTCTGTCATTAACAAATCACTTTCTAACTTCATAATATTAAGTCCCAACCTATGAGATGTTTACATTTCCTCCATATACAAAGCGTCATTTTTAATCTTCCGTGTTTCTAAATTCTTAAACTTTTCTAGCAAATTCTCATTTTCTTGTTTTTGTGTGGCAAATTCCTATGCTATCCTTTTTGGATCACCTGATTTTGATGTAGAATCAATGGCTATTGATGATGAACTAGGCTCTTTCTGATCACTGAGAAACTATGCTACTAGATGTATGAATGTGTCAATGAAATCTGAGAAGGTAAATTTTATTTAAAAATATCTGACCATCTTTGTCCAATGGATGAATCATTGATTGATTCCCTGTTCATCTTGTTTTGATGAGTATAATTGGCAGTGAATCTCCCTGCTGAAATAGAAACATGTAAAAAAGTACAAATATGTACTTGAACATCCCTTTTGTAGTTAGGTTCATAAAATTCTCATCTGTATTATCAACCAAAATTGATTGTAATTATACATGAAAGTAGGCTACTGATCCTTAAAAAATATAGAAAATAATCCAAGGATGGATTCATCAACTGTTTTATCATCTGGATAACCTAACATATAGGAAAATAGGGAGATGATGTGTCTAGTGGCTTCAGGGAACATTGAACATGGATAGGGTGGATTTCTCTTGGGAAATTCAACATCATATGGTAGGATGTCTCAAAAATCTGAGCTATTTGGGGGAAGGTCAAATTATGGTATAGTTCCATAAGGGCTTATTATAGGTCAATTTGGGCATCATTCCCAATGACCTGGTTAACTGGAAATCATCTCCAGGACCAATGAATAGGGTCTATCATCCCCTATCATTTTAGTTGCTACATGCCCTAAGACAAATAACAGGACAAATCATTCAAGGCTTTCATCTGCAAAGGTTTCCAAGATTTGAATTTTTTAATATATCATATGAGAGCTCATCAACACTACCTCTAAATAGACTAAGTGTGTTGCATATGTAGGTAGCCCCATAGGTGTGTTGGTCACATTGGAAGCGAAATTCTCATTGTTCTGGAATCTCTACTTGGCCAGTGCCTTCTATAAGAGTTCACATGTGTCAAACTTTGAATCCATGTGTCCATTTGACATCTACAAGATTGGGAACATGTCTTGCTTATTATTGGAAATTCATTGATTGTAAAACTACCTTCAGCTCCTCTATAAATTGAGCACAGATCTTATTGTTTGAGAAGGAAGAATTTAAGTAGAGAAAGGCTAGTGGAATTTCAATTTAGGAGTTGATTTGAGTGAAATATTGTTGGAGATATCTACATTGTGATGAGGTTGGGATGCTGCTAGAGATGGTGACACTAAATCAATCACTGAGTTGTAACCTCCCCTTCTATCATTAATAAAGATTATTGCTTATTTTTCCCTATATGCATATGTATAAGTTTTGATTCTCCATATCATGATTTCTTATTTGATGTATATGGTTTATGCTTTATTGATTTAGCTAAATAACTTGAATATACATCTGTATTATTGATATATCTTTCTCTTTAGTGTTCATTCTCACAGGAAATATTTTTCACAACCGACTAGAATTTGAAGCTACAACAAAAGTGACAGAAGGAGATTTTGGAAGCGCTTGGACTCCAATTAAGCTTCTTATTTCATTTTGTGTATCTTTTTGCAGTTAGGAAAGATAGTCGTAAATTCTTTGACTTGTTGTTCTAGATAAGCACGTGTCTAGGTAATAATGATTTATCCGTAGTTCATAATTCCACATAACAAATTGGCAACTCTGCTGGGGAGTTTACCCTTTATCCTAGGTGTTTTAGCCTCTTATTTTCTTTTTTTATTCACCCAATAGCATTTACTCACAAATATTAGGCTTTTTGAAATCCAAATTGGCATTATAAGTGTGTTAAACAACTATGTTTTTCATTGTACACTGTTCCCAATGCACTGTTGGACAGGACACAGTGCTTTGCATAGCATTGTCTCCCTTTCAGGGGTGCTTTGTAATGCATTGTCTCCCTTTAGAAACTGCGTTGGCCCCATATACCATCCAAATTCCATGGAATTTGTCATTTCAATTTGTTTCAGTTTGTTTTCTGTTGCCTTTTGAAAATCCCGAGCCTCATATTAACCAGTGAAACTATCTGGTTTCTTCCTCCTTTGAAAGAATAGTTTGTTCAATGTTTGTTTAAAGCATTTTTCTTTATCATTGACGAATTAATTTCAAAATATTTTCATTGTTCCATTAGATCCATTTGCTTTTGAAAAATGAAATTATTGTAAATTCTTTGTTTCCTAATAGGAGAAATTGTTGTTTAACTCCTCATTTTTCCTTCAAAAGAGAAATTGTTGTTTATATTCCTCTTTTCTCAAAATTAAAAGGCATTTGTTTTATTGATTTTATGCACTTAGTTTCTTTTCTACATTCATAACATTGAAGGAACTGAAAAGAAAAACCTTCATTTGCATGTAGTGTTTTGTGTGTTTTGAGAAAAGAACAATTAGGAAATTTGCATTTAGTTTGTGCTTCTTGATTTGTTTGCTCTCAAATTGATTTCTCTTTCCCTCTAGTAGCTAGGATTTTCATTGAAAAACTAAAAGTGAAAGATTGCTTATCATTCTTAGTTTTCATTTTAGGAATTTCCAATACATCATCGCAGTGAAAATTTGAAAGGAAAATTGATAAACAAGATCAACTTAAAATTTATCTGAATTTACCTAACAAAGAATTGGAACCACAACGATAACATTTAGAAGGTCTAGGCTAGAGACATGTTCCAGCATCGTAAAACATAGTAGTTGTAATTAACTTTTCTGCAATACATTCTGAGTGTGATACCTCACTCCACGTATGTAAGTATATCATAGCTCATCCACGTACTTTCGGGTATATTGGGCGGCGTTACAGTACGAAAAGTATAAAGGGGTGCTCTCACTATGTGGTTTTACATCAGACAACACTAATACGAACTTGGGCCTCCACGTACCTTCAGGTATATTTGGGAGGATAAATTTTAGGTGCAATCCATCCATAGTGAACCGAGTCAGCCACCTTGTAAATTGTGATACACTGAACATGGCATTCAAGGAGATTTCCTGCCCATAATTCTTGGTTTTCCAGGAGGTATTTTGTAGTTCACAGTTTCTTGGTAAACACTTTTTCCTAGCATTACCCTTTTATTTGTTTTTGGTTAAAATAAATCAGTAATCGTGGAAGAAAAAAATCCTTTTCCCCGTCGTTCGCGTAGATTAGCATTAAAACCACCTTTACCACCAGAATTAACTTCTGGTAGGCAAAGGTGATCATGATCTACCAAATAAAGTACAATTCATACCTCTGGTGAAACATCATCTTCCCATAAACCAGAGTTAGCTGAAGTTGTTTCTACACATCCCAGTTTGTCTATTGTTGTCGAAACGGAGTCCTCATAGCTATCTGTGGTCATGATCCATCCAATCAGTGAGACCATACCTCTTGGACCCGACAATGTTCAACCACAAATTGATCCAGATCCTGTCTCTTATTTTCCAGAACAACTGAATCCTAAAGTCGAACAACCGAAAGTTGTTCCTGCCTTGGTCATCCCACAAATTTTTGTAGATATTGAATATTCCATATCACACAGTCAACAACCTGAAATATACTTTGGGCCTAATGGTGAAATACTTACACCTAGTTTAATTGCGATTGAAGAAATCCCATAAGATGAGACACCTTTAACTCCAACCCATTTTGGGGAGGACCTTTACCTGTACAAGTCTTTTCCTCAATTGTTACCATCTGAATTTTTTGATCCTGTTCCCATTCAAACTCCCATCGATATAAAAGGGTATGCATTTGGTCAAGTAACCATGCATGAACCAACATCTTCAGTTGGGCCATATGTTCCAGTTACATCAATACCTACCCTCGCTACCCCGTCGATGTTTACAACTTCACCAAAGTCATCTTTTCATGGTGGCCCTATGGTCCCATCAGGTTACAAATCATTATCTAGAATTTACTCTGGTGCATCTTCAAAACCATGGAGTTTACTAATGTCATCCTCTGGTATTCTAACTAGTAATCCTATAGTGAGTATTGAACGGCTTGATTCTTTATATACATCGTCAGGGAAATATCAAGCCGGTCCTTCTGAATCTATTCCTTTAAGTACCATATCAACTGGACTTCCAGCATTTGGAGAGTAATATTTTCCATCTTATTATCCTCCTCATGCTAGGGGGAAACTTTTGGTCACCCAACATGAAAGTAATCCGTCACTTTTTGGTCAACTTAATGTCAAAATGAATGTTTGTCAATGTTAGCCCACTCTGCCTATCTAACCACAAAAGGTTGTACACTCGTATCAACTAGTTCAACCTGTTACACCCACATCATTTCCACTTGTTAATACATATTTACCCCTATTACAGAATCAAAATGTTTTACAAAAACCTTATCAAGTGGGTCCTTCAACTCAATACCCTCAAATGTTGGGTCCACATACTCCAAATCCTTCGGTTAATTTACAACAAACTGTACCAGGAATCATTTATTCACAAGACGGTTTAGCATTTTATGGGATGTCATAGCCACAACCTAGTTACACTTATCAACCAAATCCAAGTTATCCTAATTTGGGTTATAACATTGGTGGACAGATCCCTTGGCAGCCTTAGGCGCAAATGCCTCAAACTTCATTTCAACAAGTGTCATATCTAGGTTTTGGTCAACAGAATACTCAAGCGTTTTCTTTTAAAAACAACCCCTATCTGGGTTACCAACAACAGATTCCTTATGTTGGTGCTCAAAGACCTATTTCTCAAGAAATTCCATCTTAACCTGACTATGCTCAACCTGACCTTAATAGATAGTTGCCTTTTGATGCAACGTTAGAGTTACCATATTTAAATTGGTTAACCAATGATCCAATCAACTATGCTCCTTGGTGGCCGATGATACCTCACAAATTACCCTCAGATATTCCTAAGTTCAATGGAAATCCTGGAGAAGATCCGTCGACTCATGTCATGACTTATCATTTATGGTGTTCATCAAACTCTCTAAATGATGATTCTGCTCGACTACGTCTTTTCTAGCATACGCTCACAGGTCCAGCTGAAAAATGGTACATTGAGTTACCTAGAGCTTCTTTTGATAATTTCACTACCCTAGCTACTGCATTTTTTACTCATTTCTAGTTACCCATACGATATGAAATTGGAACAGAACTCTTGACCAATTTGAAATAGACTAATGCTACTCACATTTCCGATCATATTCATGAGTGGTGTCGTTGTCGTAGAATGGTTAAGACATTTGTTCCAGATCAGCTCCTTGCTGAATGGTTCATTAATTCCCTGTTACCATTTATAACTGAGGATATGGCTAAGGGTGGTGTCATCATAGAAGAGCAAGTTATCGCTCATGCCCAATATTTAGAATTGATTTATACTCAATCTGGCATGCTTTATGAAAAAAATCCTAACGTCCAAGATCTAATTTTAATGTTCTTCCTCAATTAAAGGAATCTCATGCTAGAGACGGCCTGATTAGCATTGCAAGCACACATCATACTACTGCACATGATTCTGCACCTTCTTCCAAAATTAATGCCATGTCGTTTGACAAAGGAAAAAGTGACAAGCAACCTGGAAGTAAGAAAAAGGGGAAATCTAAGACAAAGCAAACTTCTAACCCACAGGAAAGATCAACTGATCAATCATCTAGACCTAGGAAGCCTCATTATCCATGCATAATATATAATGAGGAACCTTTTGTTAGGGATTATCCTCACCACACTGAAGTCTCAAAAATCATTAATAATTCCCATGCGTCAGTTGTGTTGATAGACCCATTTCCAAATCTAGACACTAATTTGGTTACTACGGATCCAGCTTCTAGTTCCCAAGTATTCATGTTATCCGTCACAAAACCTTCAAACTATATTTTGGTGTCAACGTGAAATAAGTATTATGGTAGTCAGGCCACTGATCAACCTACTACCTCAAGTACGAATCTGTCTACGGAATCAGTACCGCCTACTGATATTCCTGAATTGACAATCAAGCCACCAAAGGGAGTAATTCACAAATCGACATATAATCCTCGAGCAAGAGCTGCACAAAATTATAATATAGTTGAAGATTTGGCTCAATCCCCTTCAGTTATGTCTGCTCTTGAGGTATTACAAAATTTTCCCTCCCAAAAATAGGCTTTATTGTCGGCTATTGGTGGAATTGATCTGATTGATTCTAATCTTGTTGTCTTTAATCATATGGGCTATGTACCACAACTACCAGCAGAATTGGCATTCTCCATACAAGTAAATGTTCTCAATCACCTTGTTCATTGTACTATTATTGATGAGGGAGAATCTACATGCATTATGTCTCTAAATTGTTGGAAGTCACTTGGCTCGCCACGCTTATCACAATCATCAACGACATTGAAGGCTTTTGATGGATGTACATATAAACCTTATGGTATTATTGATAACCTGCATGTTGAACTAGGGGGAAAAATAGTGAATATTATGTCGAGGTTGTTGACGGACCCTTGACTACAATATTATACTTGGAAGGCCATGGATATAAGAAATAACTGCAATTGTTTCTACATATTTTAGAATGATTGCCTTTCCATATAATGGTACTATCATAGTCATTAATTAACTATCCTTCTTTACCTATGCTTCGCAGGTAACTGGAAGCGTTACATTCATTCAAATACCCCAACTAGAACTTCAGAACATTGGTGTAGGACTTTTAAAGGATTCCACTCTCATGGGAACCTTTGCATTACCACCGCCCGCAACGTCGATAGAAATTGCAAGTATAGAGACCTACTACATGATCTCTTCCACTCTATCTAGCTTAAGGGAGATTATGGGTGATTCTGAAATTTTTACATTCGATGTATTCCTGCCGCCCAACCCTATTGAGCTAGCATAGCAATCAATCTATCTGGCTTGGGCGACGAATCTGAAATCAGCGTTGCCGATTGTCTGGGTTGATCATTCCTTAGATTTTGGTACTCCATCTAATCCATTTTCCTTTGTCTTCTTAATAGATGAGAATATTTTGGAAGCCATGATGTCAGAAGGAGAACTGTGGGAATATTATCATCATCGTTCCCATCTTCCTGATTATGAAGAAAACTTCCTGATTATGAAGAAAACTATCTTAGTGAACTATATCACCCATCAATCAAAAATTTCTTTTCGAATTCTTTACCTATTAATGCAATCGATTCTGAGCGAAATATCTCAAATATTGAAGAAACCATTTCTATCTATATATCAACTAAACCTGGAATTGTAGAAAATATTCATGTCAGTGTATCTTGTTCTCCATCAGAACTTGAATTATATCGCTCTCTATTTCATGAATTCCATGATGTATTTCTTGGTCTTACGAGGAAATGTCGGGCATAGATACTAGTATTGTTGAACACACTATTAATATGTATCCTTATGTCAAACTGGTACGTCAATGGCTTCATCCTGTTCATCCAAAGAAAGCCACTACCATCAAAGAAGAAGTTGAAATTTTTTTACGTGCTGGTTTCATTTACCCTGTTCTGATGACTGAATGGGTTTCCAATATTTTTCCTGTCATGAAAAAACAAGGAACCATTAGAGTGTGTGTCGATTATCGAGACGTTAATCTTTCTTATCCAAAAGACAACTATCCTACTCCCTTTATCGACCATATTATTGACGATTGTGATGGATGCAAAAGCTTTTCGTTCATGGATGGATTTTCCGGCTACAATCAAATCAATATCTGCCCAAAGGATCAACATAAGACAGAATTCATCTGTCCCTAGGGCACATTCTCTTATAGGAAACTTTTGTTTGGTCTAAAGAACGCTGGGACAACTTTTCAGAGAGAAATGGATTTTGCTTTCAATGACATCAAGTACATTGTTCAACCGCATCTAGATGATTTACCAGCACATTCATGAAATCAGATTGATCACCTGATGCATTTGAGAGAAATATTCTTACACTGCCGACACTACAAAATACGCCTCAATCGACATAAATGTGTGGTTTGTGTTGGTTCTGATCATTTGATTGGATTCGTAGTATCAAAAGAAGGAATTCAAATTGACCCATTAAAGGTTCAAGCCATTCTTGATATTCCTGCGCCATCAAATTTACTTCAGATACAGAAACTTCAAGGAAAGACTAACTTCCTAAGAAGGTTCATTCCAAACTACGTCGAAATGGCTAAAGGATTTACTCAACTCTTGAAAAGAGGGGTTCCCTTCCATTGGGACCAAGTTGCGCAAACTTCTTTTGATGCTGTCAAGGATACTCTTGTTCGGGCGTCATTAATGTATCCCCCTAATTATCGAAATGATTATTTCCTATATATCGTCGCGGCTAAAATGACCATTACTATGGTATTGGTTCAAGTAGAAGATGGAATTGAAAATCCGATTTATTATTTGAGTCGTAATCTCAATGATACAAAATTTAAGTATTCATACGTACAAAATCTTGCATTGGTAGCTGTTCAAGCTGTCCAAATATTTCACCATTATATCCTGCTTCGAAAGACCATTGTTATTTCGGATTGCAACCCCATGACTTATATCTTATCACGTTAATTTCTGGGGGGAAAATATTCGAAATGGATTGTCATTTTGTAGGAATTTGATTTGGAATTTATCAAATCCAAGTCTAAGAAGTCTTTAGTTTTGGCTGAGCTTCTCTGTGACCTTCCCTCTGATAGTACTACAACTACGTTGGAACCATCAATTCTTGACGAGTCTCTATTTCTGATCGGATCATCTGATCCTTGGTATGGATATTTCATCATTTATCTCCAAACTCAAACTTTTTGACCTAATACCTCTCGCTCTGAACAACGACATATTCGATACCAAGCCAAAGATTATCTAATCGTCGACGATACACTTTATCGTCGTTGTGTCGATACCATTTTAAGGAGGTGCCTCACTCATGAGGAGGCAGAAAAAGTTTTAAATGATTTTCAAGTTGGGGCTTGTGGAGGACACTTATCTGGATATGCTACCGCGCAGAAGATACTCCGCGCTGGTTACTTTTAGCCTACCATTTTTCAAGACTGCATCCTCGCGGTCAAAATTTGTCATGCATGCCAGATTTTTGATCTAAAATCTGCAAACTTCCAGTGCCAATGCATCCTGTTGTCTCTATGGGACCATTTTCGAAATGGGGTATTGACTTCATGACCTGTAACCCTCGTTTGTACAGGGGGCATGGTTATATTATTGTCGCAGTCGACTATTTTACCAAATGGGCCGAAGCGATGCCTACATTCAACAACAGAAGACATAAAGCCGCATTTTTTTTTTAATCATGTTATTGCACGATTTGGGGTCCCACAGGCTACAGTTACATATCATGGGAAGCTTTTTCGCAATCACATGATAACTAAATTAATTCAAAGTTAGGATTGTCACATGATAATTCTACTCCTTATTATCCACAATCAAATGGACAATTTGAAGCTATCAACAAGATTCTTAAAAGTATGCTTCA
The DNA here is from genome assembly GCA_034641835.2 of Pinus albicaulis. NCBI lineage: Eukaryota > Viridiplantae > Streptophyta > Pinopsida > Pinales > Pinaceae > Pinus > Pinus albicaulis. The sequence continues at coordinate 63,732,332 of CM076576.1, forward strand.
ATAGATGATAGGAGTTTGTAAAAGAAATTGGCATTTGATCTTGTACTCCACCTTATGGGCGTATCGAACCTCGGTGAGAAACGCGACTGGATTTACTCCTTTTCAATTGGTGTATGGTTTGGAAGCTATCTTACCAATCCAATGTGAAATACCATTGTTAAAACTCGCAATCAACTTGTTACCTGACACCTCAGAATAAGAAGCATATCTCCTTAACCTCATCCATCTTGATGAAACCCGTCGTGAAGCCCAATTGGCTAACGAAGCGCATAAGAGACATATAAAGGCGCAATACGACAAAAATGTCTAGCCTCACATTTTCTCAGAGGGCGACTTGGTCCTTATTTACGATCAAGAAGCTAATGTAATAGGTACAGGAAAATTTGAGCCATTATGGCATGGCCCCTATACTTTCAAAAGAGTTCTTGCTAAGGGTGCCTATGATTTGGTTTATTACGATGGAATTCCATTGGCACAACCTAGAAATGGGTTGTATTTGAAACGTTACTATGCTTAATCATGAGCGTAGTAATATTTTGTATTATATTATATATATATGCTGTTGATTTTCATTCACTATCTTAATCTTTTTTTAGATTTTTCTTAACGTTATTAATCCAATTTACATTTCATTGCAGATGTCTGAATCTTCGAAACCATTTGTTGGATATGCTGATGGTGCTAGTCGTAGTACGCAGAATCTATCTTCTGCAACGTGGGCCATTTTCGCTTCGAACGACGAGTTAGTGACTTTTCAAGGTATTTGTATTGGTAGATCAATGAACAATATCTTTGAGTATAGCGCGTAGATCGAAATTCTCTATGATTCCATTTCATTTGTTATTAACCGCATCATCATAAGGTTAGACTCACAACTTGTGGTATTATAACTTACTAGTGTTTATACTGTTAGAAATCCAACACTGCATAGATTGTTTTTAAGAGTTCGACTTTTTGAAAGACACTTTGATTTTATTCAATATCAACAAATTTCCATAAATTTGAACACTTTAACTAATTCATTGGCTAATCAAATTTTAGACAGACATTTGCAACATATGTAAAGAAAAAATTCACATCATTGAATAGGATTGTACAATAAACATAGGAAAACGTTGAAATCATATAGATAGTTATTTATAGGTTTTTACAAAATTTGTGCCCAAGACACATTAGTCATCTGACCACAAAATGTATGCAAAATGTCAAAAGTAAACTAGTGGTGCTCGTGGAAACATGTTATAGATCTAGCTATCCTACGCAGTAACCACATCCAACAGTTAGGAACCCCAATAGTTTGTCGTTGCAGTCGCATGGGTAACTCCTCGATCTGGCAATTTGGAATTTTGAAGGTTAAACCCTCTATGTGCTATCAAAGCTCAGTCAGAGTCTCAGCCATATCAAGATCCTGAAGGACTGCTCTCCCAACAATCGTCTCTGCTGGCACATCTGCTTCATGCTCTGGTTCCTCTACTAGTTGAACGTGACCACCATTTTCATTACATCAAACATTTAGTTTAGTCTTGGGAAAACATCAAAATACAAAAAAATTGTATAAAACTTAGAAAAATAAAAAACATGATCAAAACATTCTTACCTATTTCACCCCACTGAGCGCCTTTTGGTAATGTTAAATCTGGATCTCCTCGAAAATCAATGCCTGCATATGCATACTCATCAATGGAGACAATGTGTCGTTGGAACCAGACGAAGAACGCAGTCGAGAACACAATGGTATATTGACCTACATGCCTACCCATGATTTCTACCCATCTCTCCATTCATCAACCTCTATGATTAGACACATCCAGTGTGACATGTTGTGGCTGCATCAGTGGAATCCGTTCTAAAGTGAAGGATATAAGGATTGAACCATAACTGAAGTTCTTCTTCCTTCCTCCCTTTGTTTTGTTTTGTTACTTCAGACTAGTTGAATATTGTTGGCTCCAAGCACTCTAGCACATACTTCATATACGATCTATTCTCTATAATAGTGCCGACAATTTTTGCAATCATGAAAGGGATAGTTCTCAAAGGAAAATCTCTAACATCCCAAATATTTATCTTTCCATCTTTGCTTGGCTCTGCCCTTGGATAACAATGTTGCAAAACATAATCTCTCACAGTCTCTCCTCCAAAAATAGACCCTGAGAGTGAAATAGGCAAGGCTCTCCTCGACAAACCTGTAAGAAAGTATACATCTTCGACTGTTATGGGAACCACCTGGTTCTTAATATTAAATGCCTCGATATCTGGATCCCATGCTCGAACTAATAACTCCAAGAGTTCTATTTTTTTCCTCATCCTGGACAACCTAAAGTACTTAAGCAGTCCATAATCTCTTAGGGCTCTTATTGTACCTAGATCATTTAGGGAAATCATATCTTGTTCTTCATGTTCTCTTTCCCTCCATGTAATCGTCATTGTAATCTGATGGAAACTTGAAATACAACCATAAGAACCATTAGATTCCATTCAATGCAAAAATTGGGAAAATTTTGGGCATGATGCAGAAAAAAAAATCTAGATTGCGCCCAACAGACTCCCTAACAAGAGACAGTGTGTTTTGTATGCAAGTAGCCTTCATTTTACTTGCCATGCAACATAAGTTTTGACATCTAAGGGTGTGTTGCCCTCTTTTTGGGCAGAATTTACCCTAGCGACCACAAAACCCTAAAAATTTGCAGAAATTGGAAATGAAATCATTACTAAAGGAAAGAGGAGGTTCATGGCACTAACCTGGATCAAACAGCAATGAAATCCATCCATAGAAACCATCGCAATCAACAGTTGAAGTTTGGGGGCTAAATCAGGTTCAGAGCTCCAAATTGCAAATGGTAACTTTGGAATGGTAAAAATGAATAGTAAAACTACTTTTAATAGTCATTTATTTATTTGCAAATCGTATTTATTGATATGACTATAGTTTTATTATGTTTCTTATCATGAAACAGGTATTTTTAATCCATTTTATGTTTCTCTGAAACAGGGCTTACAACTAATGAAAAAATTAGTCGTGCAAATTTATTTCAAGAATGATTTGACCACAAAGCATACTTTTTTCTCCTTATTTTTCGAGATTTGTTAAAAACGAAAAAGGATTTGAAGCACACTTTTATCTCTTTTTCGAGCTTCAATAACAACGAAAAAGGAACTCCTGGATTCTTCTTTCAACTCTTTTCAGACTCTGATAATGTGAAAAGATTGTCGAGCACTTGTCTTTTCGAGCTCGTAAAAGTAAATGAATTGATATCTACTAAAAATAAGTTTAACTCTTTTCTGGATACAAATAAATTATTTACGAAAAAGGAATACCTTGGTCGAACATGACTAAAGAGGTTCTCTTAGATATTATTTTACACTTTTTCAGATCTGAGTAACAACTTTACGAAAAAGTACCTTTGGAGTTTTCTTTCGTCCTCTTTTTCAAACTCTATAAATATGAAAAAGGACTAGGCTATCACTGTTGTTAAGCTCGTTAAAACATAAAATAGTGACGGGCTTGTCGATCATTGCAAGAATCGAGTTTCATTCATCGCTAGACTCGTTAAATTATTAAATAGCGATACATTATTCGCCAGAAGGGTTGAATTATAGATCAAGCAAATGTTGTCCTCCTTAAGCTTGTTAAAAAATAAAGAGGTACTAGTCGACAAATGACCGGGGAAAATTTGGGAAAAGTGAGCAGAATTCTTTACGGTAGCAAGTTGCTCTTGAACATAACACTTCACTCCATCACCGTGAATGTTTGGGTTGGGTAATCTTCTTGACGTTTCATTCATACCTATGGTTCATCATACCTTCACTTCAGTTTTGGGTCAATTGTACCAACTCATCTCATTGTCACCGATATGTTCAAGAGAAGTCATCGAGTGAATACTCATCCTTCTGCAATACTCATAAACCTTCATTCTCATGACCGTCATCCCTGAAAATTTCTATATCAATTCATACCTTTGTCTCCAAAATCAGTAACTCCCATTTCGTAATAAGGTGGCTTCCTGTCGACGACAAATCACTAGGAAGTTCACTAAGAAACATTATGTTCTAGTACCATGAGGCTTGTTACAGCATCGACAAGATCCTCGCTTCTGGACTTTTGACCAAAATTGGCATTCGACATCAAATCATCTATTCACGCCTTATAAAATGTACTACAGTACCTTGAGGGCCATTGACATTAATGGTGGTTCTCTTGTGTTTGTTAACAACTCACATCATTGGCTGGTAATCAAACGATGTCTTTCCATGTTCGACTACAAATCATATATTCGTATGGCTAGACTTGTACCCGAATGATCGAGTGAATGAGATAAGAAGACCCCAGATCTAGTTTCAGCCATCTGGGCTATGATTTCAGTATTTTTTTACACATCATCTGTATGGTGACCTTACATACAGATCGTCATCCGAACATGGGCCTATATCTGTTGGCATGTTTGTATTTGGAAACATTCCAACGTAGATGAATTTTTGAATTATGTACATGTTATTAGATTGTTTATGTGTTGAACATGGGAATGCCTACCCTCAGAAATTATGATTAAGAGGATATATCATGATGTAATGTATTGTAATATTGAAGCAGGTCTCCACTTCGCTTCATCTCCAACCCATCACAGTGTAAAGCATCTCAATCAAAATATTGTTATTATTATTCTGACTTCATGCTTTAGGGGGTAGTTTTTTATAGGTCAATTTGGGCATCATTCCCAATGACTTGGTTAACTAGAAATCATCTCTACGACCAATGAATAGGGTCTATCATCCCCTATCATTTCAGTTACTACATGCCCTAAGACAAAGAACAAGACAAATCATTCAAGCCTTTCATCTGCAAAGGTTTCCAAGATTTGAAGTTTTTGATATATCATATGAGAGCTCATCAACGCTGCCTCTAAAGGGACTAAGTGTGTTGCATATGTAGGTAACCCCATTCAACGCTGCTCTACAAAGCACTTCCCGACACTCATAGGTGCGTTGGTCACATTGGGAGCAAAATTCTCATTGTTCTGGTATCTCTACTTTGCCAGTGCCTTCTAGAAGAGTTCACATGTATCAAACTTTGAATCCATGTGTCCATTTGACATCTACAAGATTGGGAACCTGTCTTGCCTATTATTGGAAAGCCATTGATTATAAAACTACCTTCATCTCCTCTATAAATTGAGCACAGATCTTAGTTTTTGAGAAGGAAGAATTTGAGTAGAGAAATGCTAGTGGAATTTCAATTGAGGAGTTGATTTGAGTGACATATTGTTGGAGATATCTTCATTGTGATGAGGTTGGGATGCTGCTAGATATGGTGAGAATAAATCAATCACTGAGTTGTAACCTCCGCTTCTATCATTAATAAAGATTACTGCTTATTTTTCCCTATATGCATCTGTATAAGTTTTGATTCTCCATATCATGATTTCTTATTTGATGTATATAGTTTATGATTTATTTATTTAGCTAAATAACTTGAATAGACATATGTATTATTGCTATCTCTTGTTGTTTAGTGTTCATTCTTGCAGGAAATATTTTGCACAGCCTGCTGGAATTTGAAGCTACAGAAAAAGCGACAGAAGGAGATTTTTGAAGCACTTGAACTCCAAGTAAGCTTCTTATTTCATTATGTGTGTCTATTTGTAGTTAGGAAAGATAGTCGTAAATTCTTTGATCTGTTGTTCTAGATAAGAACCTATCTAGGGAATAATTATTTATCCATAATTCATAAATCCGCATAATAGGGTTGCTTGTAAAAATATGCTCAAGGAATCTGATTGGGGAACTAGAAGCACGTTGTTAATGTTTTTAGGAGAAATGGAAATCAAAATGTCACAATTCTAATCCACTACTACACTTTTAACAGGATCATATCTGATTTGACACCAGATAACCAGGTCTGTAAAATCATAAGTTTCTAGAAAATAGAAGAGAGGTAGAAGGGATTCCTAAAGTTTAATTTGATCTTGCTTATCAAGATATTTTTTTCTTCAACCACAAGTGAAATTCATGAAACTTGAACTCGCACTCTGTGTCAACAATCTTATAGAATGTGTCTGCAAGAGGAATATGGTCAAGGTCGACCGGGGTAGCAATGGAAGGTTCTTCCTCTGAAGCAGGTTTCTTGGTCTTTCCTTTGGGAGCTATGCTGTCAGAAAAAGGAAAAGAAAGGGGAACAAGGTGACAGACAGAAGAAATGGTGATATAGTTTGAAATAAATAACAACTTCTCAAAGACAATGTGCGATGGAAATTGTATACATGCAACAAACAGTAAATATTTTAAGAAAAAGTGATAAATAGGAGTATTCAGGATTATTTATAGGTAAGAAAGTTACTGTAATCGTTTGATTAGTGATCGTAGCATTTAGCGGCATGGGAGCGACATGAGTAAATGATTAATAAATGGTCTTGGAGCGGGATGACAACATACCAATAATGCATAACTATAGAGACATAATGGAAACATGCATATGGTTGTACATTGGACAACAGTCGAAGCGTGGGAGTCATTTAGCCGTTGGCGAGAGCAAAAACCATGAATGAGGGATAGGTGGATTGAGTTAGAGGGCGAGGAGGTGTGCAAATGTTTGGGAAGCCTTAGGAGGACCATAAGGAAATCATTCATGCTTTTGAACCCCCACATGTTAATGGGAAATGGATGAGGGAGGGTGCGAAAAGATTCCCTGCCATTGATTTGGGTAGGGAAGAGATCTATCGTTGGAAGATGTGCGATATTTATTAGAAATGACAAAAGATTTTTTTCCTTTAGCGACCATATAATAAAATCAAGAATTTATATAACAATAATGTTTATGTCGATTATACAAACAAGGATTAATTCTTAATTAAGCATAATAATCACAAATTAATAATAATTAACATTTTTTTGGCGCATTTAAACATACAACCTTTTGAAAAATTATTTTTAAGGCTAAACCATCCATTTTTTCATTGCTTTCCTAACATTTTATTTTGCCTTCATTTTTTAGGGAAGTCTACTTCTAACATTTTATTGATATGAATAATCAAATAACCGTAGTCCTAACATTTTTTTATTTTTCTCTTTTTATATTCTTATCCTAACTTAACATTGTAATTTTTAAAAAAAATTCTAATGTTGTAACTTATCAAAACCAAATAATGTTACAACATGTATGCTATGGGATTTGTCTTGAAGCAGGGAGGAAGGCATGTATGTTACCATTCTAAAGTTTTTCACGAGGAAGTTCCTAACTACCTTACTTACAATAAGGATCTCTATGACATGGTGTAAGTTGTGAATAAGTGGAAGCACTATCTAATGGGAAAGGAGATAGTAATCCACACAGATCACCAGTCATTACAGTACTTGCAGGCCCAGAGTAAGCTATAACAGACCAAACATTACAAGTGGATGCGGTTTTTACAGTAATTTCATTTGGTGATCAAGTATAAGGGGAACACAAACAAGTTGGCCAACATTCTATCAAGGCCACCCACATCAAAGATTATAGCTTTTGGGACTCTTATGCACATGGATCCATTCACCCATTATTCATACAAAGAGGCATATTTAGAGGATGAGGAGTTCAAGGAGGTTTTTCAGCAGTTGCAGTTTCAGAGTCATGTGCATGATGGCGATAGCACAGTTGAATACTATCTTCAGGATGGGTTACTCTACAAGTTGGATAAGTTATGTGTTCCTAAAGGTTAGTGATTGCAGCTAATTAGAGAGGCTCACACATCCAAGGTTGTAGAGCACTTTGGTGTAGGGAATAACATGGTTAACTTGCAGAGGTATGTGTATTGGCCCAACATACAAGAGCATGTAGCTAGGTTCATAAGAGGATGCATGTTTTCTTATACCAGTAAGCCTAGCAACAGGAAACAATGTCTATATCATCCCTTACCTATACCTACTCGTTCTTGGGAAAGCATTTCCATGAACTTTGTGGGAGTTTTACTGACAACCAGGAAGGGACATGAATACTTGTTCGTGGTAGTTGACAGGTTCAACAAGACATGTGTTCTGGTGCCCTGTAAAAATACCATCAGTGGGAAAGAAGAAGGAAACTAGTTCTTTAGAAAAGTTTGGGAGCACTTTGGGATACCAAGGAGCAACATTTTAAACAGGGATACAATATTTCTCAGCGCATTCTAGACTACATTGTGGGAGAATATGGACACAAAGTTGAAGAGATATACAACATTCCATCCACAGACAGATGGGAAAACAAAAGTATTCAACATGACATTGGTGCAGCTTCTAAGGGGATACGACCAAAATCATCCGAAGAACTGGGATGAAAATATGGTATATATACAACATTCTTATCATAAAGCAGTGCATACTTCTATAGGAAAGTCCCCATTTAAGACTTGTTTTGGATATTTTCCACCTTCACCTTTGGACATTGCATATGTCCAGCAAGGAGGAGCGAGGAAAAATATCATAGGAGATGCTTTGAGCGATGGAAAAATTATAGAGAATATCAGGAAGATCCATCTACAGGTACAAGAAACACTGCAAAAGTCACAGGAGAAGTATAAGGTTGGGCATGATCAACACATAACAAAGAAATGATTCAAGGTGGGCAACACAATATGGGTACAATTGAACAATGAGAGGCTACAGGGGCCTGGTAAGAAAATTAAGGCTCTGAGGTGAGATCCCTTTGAGATACTGGAAAATGTGGGTGATAAGGCCTATCGAGTCATTTTACAACCATATATGTACTTTTACTCAGTTGTGAATGTAGATAATTTTAAACTCTATGAGCCTTCCATGTTATACCACGAAGAGGAACAAATCCTACCTTTTGTGGAGGATTTGACACCAGATGCTTAGGCAGAGTTGACAGAAGATACAATTTTACAGAAGAGGTTCGGAACTACAAGACAGGGATAACATGACCTTTGGCATATTGGATTGAAGGGACAACTCCCAAGCAAAGAAAAATGGTACACCAAAGAGAAGGTGGAGGAAAAATCTCCTCACCTCATTTAGTAGAATATTTTGGGGACCAAAATCCTCCCAAAATCGAGAGGTGTGATCCAGATTGGATCATTATATTATTTTTCATCCATCTTAATGCATTCAAAGTTAAAAAAGTGGAGGAATAAGCTCATGGTACCATTTTTACTAGTGGGACCTAGTTTGGCAAAACGGGGTCCAAAACCTTCCGAGAGCATTCTAAGGCATCAAACGATGTTTTTTGGGGGTAAAAATTTTCCTCTTCAACACATCACCTTTTCATGCTACTCTACACACAAATATATTTTCAATGGCACAAGAATCACATCAATCAAGGTTTGTATGCAAACATTATGCCACTCAGAAGTTGACCTTCTTGTTTTCACACCTATAGTTCGGGAGGATGTCGCGTCAACCCCCATTATTCATGGAAAAGAGGCTAGCCTTGTGATTATGATGTTAAAGACTCTAGAATAGTCTATATTTTAACTATAGTTAAGAGTTTATGTAGTCAAAATTAACCACTGGAGCGCTATCAGGTTGTGTTATAACCGAGCCACTAGGAGGAAGAGGCATTCCATTCTTTCAAGAGAATTTTGTTCAATAGCTGAGCAAAGATAGTCAGGAGATATATGGGGTAGAGAACACAGAGATGATCTGTGCACTATAGTAGCCCACAGGCCACATGCATTACTTCTTTGTACCTCCAACCATATTTCCAGATAGAGAAAGAGAGTGAAGCGACCTCACCTTCCAACTTGGTTTTCTCCCGAAAGGGTTTCCCAGAGAGAATATCTTGTGTCTTATGTGTGTGTGAGATTATTTTTTCGTTTTCCACTCTTATGAATAATTTCCATTTGCATGCATTCACTAATTACAGTAAAATATACAAATCTAGAATTAAATAAAACTGTAATAGTTTAGAATATCAAATTTTTAATATAATATTATCATATATGTTGTGAAAAACTATCTAGTGGAATATCCACAGCAGTTTACGGATCATTGCTTCAAAGTCCAGTCAAAATCATTATGATTGAAGCGGTAGTGTCATAAAGATGCCAAGTCTTGGCTAAATCATAGGGGAATAAAGAGATCTCTATGCAAAATAATGGTAATATTAAAAATATGGTTACATCTAAATTTAAGGATGAATTATGATGCAATAAAGAATTATAGGATAAAAAAAAATAGGATGTTGTGAGGAGGTGATCAACTTTAATAAGGAAGACCGAAAGTATCTTTTTGGTTTAAGTAACATAAACAAGAAAATCAACTTTGTTAAAATAAGAACGAAGTCGATGTTGAGCAATTTCTAAAATATTGTTAGTCAAAATAACTTGTCACCTTTGTGGTACTAAAAAGTTTAAATATGAAAATTGTCTTTTCTTATAATATCTTACATACATATGTATTATATCAAAATTTCAAAATAATAATTATAATGTTGATTTTTCAAATCTTTTAACTCATCAAATTATGATAATTTTAAAAATGCTTATTTTTAAAACTTTTTAGATAAAACAAAAAAAAATTGTAAAACAAATCAACTGATTCCTTATCTTTATTAAAATTTAATAAAGCAAAATTCATTTCAATACCTATTAAAAATTATCATTCCCATCATTAATTTATTTAATGTTTTTGAAATAATCATTTATCTTTTAATTGCAAATACATTTATTATAAATAAATAAAAAGACTGGTTTTCTAATCAAGCATTATTATAACGAATAATTATGTTATAACTAATCCCAATTTCATTTTTAATATATTTACCTCTCACCAATAAAATAAAATAATATCATTACATTATCTTAATGCATCAAGTATCACTATCGCAATTTCAAAGTATCACTATCACTCCCACTATGTTATATTTCATTTTCTTGATTGTGGAGAATGAAATGAAAACATTCACAACAAACTTCAACAACTATAAAAAGTAATAATATGAAAATGAAAAGATTAATAAAGTGAACAATTTTCCCAAAAGAAAAATAAATATGGTAAAGGAGATGATATGAAATGTCCCATCTAAAGCTTTGACGTTTAAGAGATGATGATGCGAAATGTCCAAATATACTTTCAATGTCCAAATGTATCAAATTGTTTTATGTAGACCAATTACAAGTAACCAATTTTGCCTTAAAAATATAAACATTGACTTTAAAGAGATTTGTAGAAAATAAATAAATTGTTGGAACTTTTAAATCACTAACCCTATCACAAATTTGTATGAGAGATTAACTCATTTCTAATTTCTAATATACATATCTCAAAATATCAAATAAATAAATAAATCCCTTAACCTTTTATATTTTCAATATGTCACTAAAATTATTAATATATAACTTTACATCTTCACCTCCCCACTCACCACTTTTTTTTTTTTTTTTTGGGGGGGATTGAGACCTATTTATTTTACCCCACCAACTACTTTTTGTTTGGGAGATTGAGACACATATCTTTTTCATCACTTAAATTCCTAAACTTTAATGTTGTTACGCATTTTGTTTTTGTTTTTTTAACGTAAAGATTTTATTTTTAAGATTCAAATATATACTTCCTAATGGAGGTGATCTTAGAGGATTTAGGTGGGATTGGGGATGTGTTCACCATCTATTACGAAGATTATTAACTACTTAAAGGTGATGTGGCCATCTCTTTGTATGTGCTAGCGTGAAACTTATAAATGTTTAAATGAGTTGACTTTACAGCGTTCAACATTTTGTGGATTTGGGGATTCATTTTTAAAGGCAAGGGGCGGGGTATTTGTTGGAACCCCACTTTAGGTGGCAAGAGTGGAGGAGAGTAGGAACAATAACTTCTTTTTCACTACCCATGTGCTGTCAACTCAGGAAAGCTCTATTGTGTCTAATTGTGGAGAGGGTTCAATGGGAAACATAACCATAACATTGTTACTAATAAAATAGGTAACCACCCGATTTTGAAAAGTGGTGATGCAGAATCACCTCTTTTTTTTGTGCACATTTTTGACACTCTAATATTTTTATTTATGAAGTATGAATATTTGTTTTAAAATGTTAGTGATTTTCATGCTAACTTTGAAACGTATTGATGCAGCATCAATTTTTTTTTTTTTTTTTAGAGCTGTGATTTTCATGCTAATTTTAAAACGTATTGATGCAACATAAAAAAAAAACCAATAAAAATGTAAAAAAAAAAAAAAACAAAATTATTCCAAAATTATATCAAAAGAAATGACAAAATTTGAAAAAAAAACATATAATTTAAAGAAAAAAAAAAAAATTAACCAAAAAATTTTAAAAAAAAATACATCAAAAACATTTTTTTCTAAGTTATTAAAAAAAACTATATAATTAAAAAAAAAATAGAAAATTTAAAAATAATTAAAATTACAAAATTAAAATTTAGATAAAAAAATAAAATACAAAAAAGAAAAAATTAAATTTAAAAATTTAAATTAAAAAAATAATAATAATAAGAAAAAAAAATACAAATTTTAAAATTAACAAAAAATAATAATAATAATAATAATTAAAATTGAAAAAGAAAATTAAAATAAAAGAATTTAAAATAATAATAATAATAATAATAATTAAAATTGAAAAAGAAAATTAAAAAAAAAAAAAAAAAAACTATCATTAAAAAACAAAAAAAAATGAAAAAAACCATGTGCAAATAATTAAAAAACAAATATCCATAAATTTACTGTTTTTCTTTTAAATGAAACAATTTATAAATTTTAAAAAATAGAAAACTAAATAAACTAAAAAAATTTAAAAAAATTAAATTAAATGAAATGAAAATTTAATAAATAAATTTTAAATTTTAAAAAATAATTAATATAAAATATTAAATTAAAAAAATTAAAAATTAAAAATTAAATTAAATTAAATTAAAAATTAAAAAATTAAAACAAATTAAATTTAAAATAAAAAATTTGAATTAAAAAATAATATTTTTTAATTTTTCGAAATTAAAATTAAAAAAAAAAAAAATTAATTAATTAATTAAATAATTAAATTAAAAACAAAAAAGGAAAAAATCAATTTAAAATTAAATAAATATATATATATATATATATATATATATATATATATATATATATATATATATTAAAAATTAAAAACAAAATTTAAAAAAAAACAAAAAAAAAATATGCTATGAATTAAAAAATATTAAAAATAAAAAAAAAAAAACTAAAAAAAAAATTTAAAAAAAAAATCAAATTTAAATTTAATAAAAAAAAAAACAGAATTTTTTGATAGTGGTGGCGCGGCCAATCGGCCTCCCGCCCAGGTGATAGTAGAGGACGGTCGCTGAGCGGGCGGGGGGCTGCATGCAGCCCCCCGCCCGCCCAGCGGTCGGCCTCCACCGCCACCTGAGCGAGAGGCCGATTCCCGGAATTGCCTCCGCCGCCACCTAGGGGGGAGGCCGATTGGCGGCGCCACTACGATCAAAAATTCTTTTTTTTTCTTTTTTTTTTAATTAAATTTTTTTTTTTAATTAAATTTTTATATTTGAAATTTAATTTGTTTTAATTTTTTTTGTTTATTTTTTGTTTATTTTTTTTTTTTTTCTTAATTATTTTTTTGTTTTTAATTTTTTTTCTAAATTTTGTTAATAATTTTTATTAAATTTTGCATTTTTTTTAAATTTATGTAATTGATTTTTTTTTTTTAATTTCATATTTTTTTATTATTAAATTTTATGTTTAGTTTTTTCATTTAATTTTTAAAAATTTAATAAATTTTGTATATTTTTTTAATTATTTGAATTATTATTATTATTATTATTTTTTTTTTTTTTTAAGTAAGCTTAATTCTATTAACAGAGGAGTAAAATTACAATGCGACTTCAGTCAAAACAGCTGCTCCAAAAAGAAGCAGAGATAGCAGGAAAACCATAAGAGGAGACTGCCCTATGACAGGGAAACCAGTCTGACAGTTTGCCAAAACCCTCGCAGGGGAGCATAAAGTCAAAAATAAACAAAACAAGCCGGAATTCCACTTAACCGAATGAACAAACACCAGCCCAATAGTATGAGCTGCAGAGACAGAGAAAATTACCACAAAATGCTGACTAATCATCAAGAGTTTCTTCCACTATGCAGCACCAGCCAAAAGCACGCAGGTCCATGGCCAAAGCATCTTCGGAGGTTGAAAGGCCAAGGTCAGCCGGCGCCATCTCCACCTCCGGGATGCTTCAAGCTTGAGCCTCCAAAGGTTGCCTTGCCGCACTGCTGATCCCTTCATGAAGGAGCGAAGTCTGGGCGGATTCTGTGCCTGCTCCCGACGCATGAATAGTGGTCTCCTCCGACTGGGCGTCCTCATGAAAAACCACTGTGAAGATGGTCGTGATTCTTGGGCGATTCAGAGCACTGTTGAAGATGAAACGAGCCGAACCAGTGGTGGGAGGGGGCATGGGAGCAGGAGGATGGGGAGTGTGGGAGCCCCAATGACGAGAATCCAAAGAACTCCATCTCCCACTGCGCGTACGAGGATAGTGGCCGTCCACACGACCTCTTGAGTGAGCAGGCGAGTCAGAGGATGGGCTAGAAGGCCGGTTGGAAAGGCGACCCCTAGTGCCGCCTCTGCGGCTCCTCATCCCATGTTGCAGCCGAGGCATGAGGGAACCAGGAGGAGGAGAGGCAGTCACGAAGGCCGGGTTGTCCAAATGCGGCAAGAGGCCCAAGGCGCTTGCAAACTATCTAGAGTCCTCCCACAATGCCTCCGCGAAAGAACCAAAGCTGGTCCTCCAACGACCTTTCCTCTCCCTGTCACAAGCAACAATCTGCAAGGTAGAGCCAACGCCCACTGGTTGGTAATCGAGATTGAGACCAGAGACTGAAATAAGAAGGGGCTGGTGTGACCGCCTAATCTCCATGGAGATCTTGACGCCAAACTGCCCTTTATCCTTCCCGCTCCTGCTGCGAGGAGCCTCCGTCCAAACAGGTGCATTGAAGAGAGGTGAGAGCTCCAGCATGCGGAGGCATGCGAAATCAGAACCCTGCACGATAGCCATAATGCGAAAGGCCGAACCCCTAGACATCAAACCTTTGAACTGTGCGAGATGT
Source organism: Pinus albicaulis (assembly GCA_034641835.2). Classification (NCBI taxonomy): domain Eukaryota; kingdom Viridiplantae; phylum Streptophyta; class Pinopsida; order Pinales; family Pinaceae; genus Pinus; species Pinus albicaulis. Next base: position 63,747,345 of record CM076576.1, read on the forward strand.
AAATGCTTAGATCCGTTGAGCAGTGGCACATTTACCTTCACGTCCTGGGTGGGCAGGTGTTGACCCACCTCGCCACACCCCTGTCCCATCCTTTTAATCACCTGTATGATCACCCGCATCCGGGGTTTATTATTATTTTTTTAATTACATAAAAATTTTATATTTTTTTTTTATTTCAATTAAAATTGTGTATTTAAAATTAGATTTTTTTTAATTAAACATAATATTTTCAAATTAATTTGTTTTTTATTTAATATATTTTTTTAATTTAATTTTTTTCAATTTTTCATTTTTAATTGATTTTTAAAGTTTTTTAACAATATTTTTTTTCTTTATATTTAAATTTTTTTTTTTTTTCAAAATTTATTTGTTTATTCATTTATTTATTAAAATTTAATATTTTTTTTTGAATTTAATTTGTTATTTTAATATTAACATTTTTTTTAAATTTAATAATTTTAATTTAAGTTCATATATATATATATATATATATATGATTTTTTATAATTCTTTTTTTAATATATATTTTTTAAAATTTAATATTTTTTATTGTATTTTATTTTTCATTTTTTTATTTTTAAATATTTTTTTATTTTTTTACTTATAATTTAAATAATGTTTTTTTTTTTAAATTTAATAAACATTTTCTTTTTATTTTTTAAATTTAATTTCTATATTTTATTTTTTATAATTTCTTTTTTTAATTTTTTTTTTATTTAAAATTTTTATTTTGTTTTTATTTTTATTTTTTTATTTCTATATATTTTGAAATTTTAATCTTTAATTTTTTAATTTTTTTTCATAATTTTTAGGTTTTTTTAATGTTTGAATTAAAATTTTTATTTTGTTTTTATTTTTGTTTTTTATTCCTATATATTTTTAAATTTTAAGCTTTAAAATGTTTTTATTTTTTTCTTAAATTTTAGGGTTTTTTTATGTTTGAATTTTAAAAATTAAAAAATGTTATTTCTATTTTTAAAAATGTCAAAAATATGACACAATTTTTTATTTTTTTTGTTATTCCAGCCTCAACTGGTTTTGTTTTCAGGGTGCTTTTCAATCCTTTTTTCAAGAAACGATTTTGTTTTTAGCATAATTTTATAAAATGTTAAAATTTGACCTTAAAAAAAAACCAAGTGCGTTCTGGAATACACTTTTTTTTGTTTTTGGGGTGTTTTTTCATGTTTTTTGAGTCTTTTTGGACTAGAGTTCCCGTTTTGAGGTCAGGTTACTATTTCATCGATAACAATGTTCCATCCTAACATTGTTCTTATCCTAGCCTAAGGTGAATTATGGATTGAAGTGAAGGGAACTTGGGTGTCAAAAGGTTGCAAGGAGGGATAGACATATTTCTTCATTAAGAGGAAGCTCCTCGAGGGACTTGTGTTTCCTTCATAACTAGAACTACAACAACCTCCCATTATGTGAGTAGAGCAGCCTCCTTGTGAATCAACTTCAGGGTAACTCGTCACACCTTACTTTTCTTTGTTTATATTTATCTGAGTCATTTATTAGAATTGTGGTGCTAGTTGGGGGGATTCTCGATTGGTTTTTTTGGGTCTAAATTTTCCACTCATTTATCTATGTGCATTTATTTCCTTTAGCCACATTGAGCCCCCCGATCTATCCATCCCTTTTTTTTGTGTCTGTCACCTTATTTACTGATTTCTTAAGTGCATCATGTTTTCACCTCTGGACCTTCAGTTATCTCAGCGCTTTGTCCTGACTATAGGTCGCACCATGTATCTCATTTGTTCTTGGTTTCCTACCATGAATACCCCTATTGAATGTTTATGGCATAATATTTCCCTTTTAAACATGAAACGCCAACAAATGTGCAATGGGCATAGAGGGAGTGGACATGGCCCTCAGGGTCACACCCATGTTCAACAACATGCACAGGATGTTGTTGATACCTACCATTTGGTTATTTCCCTTGAAACTTGGAATGAAATTCGTCAATTAGAATCTCTTGTTGCTAGAGACAGACAAGTTGTCTCAGACTCTGAGATCCTAGAGGATGTCTTTACTTGGATTACTGAACCTGGGCATACCAGGGGAAGAAGGAAGAAGTACCTTAATGTTGTAACATTATACTAGAAATTGAAGACATTGTTGGGTAAGGTTCCAAAGGATAAATAGGTAGAAATATATAATATATATGTAGGATTGGAAGACATTAAATGAGTTCAGAGAAATCAATGGGTATGCTTGGAAAGAATGGATGTAAAAATAACTCGTATAGTGTACCATCTTCAAGGTGATCTCGCTCCTCATGCTCCACCTAACTCTAGTGCCAAAGTTCTGGCACATATCACCTCCTCAGACATTTGATGTACTATATGCTAGTCAATAGTTTTTTGTTTTATAACACTTTATTGTATACTTTCATCATGGGAGAGAAGTTGAAAATTTTAAAATTGTGGACAAGCTACTCTATAGGTAAGTGGTAAAAATATATGGTTTTTCACTAGGAAAATTGATACTTCCTACTTGATGATATTTTTGAGATGATTGGTTGATTGATGCATTATGTTTTCATGATATTTTGAGGCAGTAAAATATTATCTTACCATATATATACATATATGAAAAAATATACTTCATAGCAACCAAAGTTTGTCTTGGTTTGTCACTAGGAAAATGAATCCACAGACAAAATTTCAACTTTAAAAGCAACAAAATAAAATTTTTATTTAAGTTTAGCCACATTATCAAATAAAATATAAAACTAGACTCAAGTATCAAGTTTTTATGGCCATTTACCACCTAAAAAATAAAAAAAAATTATGAAGTGTGTGTGTGTTTGTATCTATGTGTGCTTGCAAAAATACACTTCATAACATTCCAAAGTTTGTATTGGTTTGTCACTGAATAAATGAATCCAGAGATATAGTTTCAGCTTTAGAAGCTAATAAATAAAAAGTTTATTTAAGTTCAACCACATTATAAAATAAAATATAAAAGTAGATTGGAGTGTGAGGCTTTTATGGCCATTTACTAACTAGAAAATAAAAAAAATTATAAAGACTCCATTCAAAAAAGAGAATTGCATAATTATTATCATTTAAACTTATTAAAATAAAAAAACACACACACAATCTATTTATTTCAAAATATATAAATATTAAAAATTACCCAATAGATATAAAATTAACCACATCATAATACTTTACACACACATATAAAACAAAGATGGAAACAGCTATTGTAAAATTGGACAAAAAGACACAACAAAATATTATTGGATATGATTAATTTTTAACAGTTGAAATATATATATATATATGAATTGACTATTATGCAATTTTATTTATCATAAGATTAATTATAATTGTAATATTGAGAAAGTGATAAATGGAGTTTGGAAAGTTTACTATGTGTTTGAAAACAATTGTAAGTCAACAAATCCTTTGATTTGGGATTTAAAAAAAGTCCTTTTTGAGATTAAGTCATTCTTGTTATCCTATACAGATGTGAGGCTTGGGTTGAATTAAATCCAAAGATTCATGGAGGAAGATTGGAGAAATCAAAAAGTAGTTTATAACCTACAACCTCAAGATTAAGTGAAATACCCTCTACCCTATCCTCCTAATTAAAGCAAGAATTTCCCTCATTGAAAGCATGTCTATGACTATGTATCTTATGTATAAGAAGATGTTATACATCATGGACACCAAGAGGTTTCCTAAAATTTCTTATAACTCTAGCCAAATCCCCCACCTTCGACTCAAGCGATGTTGGTAAAAGGATTCACGGTCTTGGTTGGACCATTGGGGAATAAAGGAGGAGATCATCTTGCAGAATCTGGATAATTTTAAAAATATTATTACCTCCAAATTTAAGTAGAAATTGTGGGGAAATAAAGAGCTAGAAGGAAAAATGAAATTGCAATGTTATAGGAGGTGATCAATCCCAAATTTTGAAAACCAAAATTATCTTTTTGTCTTGACTAGTGTTAAGATAAAATGAACATTGCCAAGACGATAACTTTTCTCATGAGCTTCATAATGTAATTTAGCATTGATAAATTCCCAAAACACCATGAGATGAAATATTTTGTCATCTATGTGATTCTAAGAAGGTTGAAGATGAAAAACGTTTTTACTTAGAATGTCCATGTTACACACAAATTTGATTTAAATTTCGAAATATTTGTCATACTACGAACCTTATTAACCTTCTTATGATTTGGTAATGCTTCTATTTTTTTTTTTAAACATAAAACTAAAATATTGAATAATTTTGATTAATCTCTTACTTTTTTAAAGTTTAGTAAACTATAAAAAATCATAGTAGACTTTAACCATCATTATCATCAAATTTAATAATAAAAAATATATATTTATTTTTAAAAAACAATATCTTTATATTAATATTTTAAAAACAAATTAGTATTATTATTATTATAAACGTGATAAAAGAAAATCATTAAAAATAATTAACTTTTCATAATTGAAAAATAAAACTCTTTAATTAAAAAAGTTTTGTGAAAAAGAGTTAAACAAGTTATTTTTCAATTAGCTTTCGTTAGTTGAAAAATAAATCCCTTCGCATAAAAACGCCCTTTGGAAATGAGCTAAATCAGCACCTTTGAATTATTTTCAATAATTTAATTCCCATGAAAAGGGAAGTCTAACTTGCTCATTGAAAATGCCATCGAAACATGACAACTATATTGACATTCAAAGTTAAAAAAATTTAATGAACGTGTGGACTATGTTGAAGTCGCACTAAGTTTTTAAATTTTAAAATGAATTATATTTTTTTATAAAATATAATTTAAGTTTTATGTTTAAAAAAAAAATATCAAACAATAATAATTTGAGTTATTTGTGGTTTTTTCTCCAAAGACATGTTAGCCTGTGTGGCAAAAATTTGAAATAGTTGAAAATCATGATAAGAAATTTCTAGAAACTCGAAGAGGCAAGAAAAATTTGAATATTTTTATATTGAAGTGAATAGTGGCAGTTATTGTGATTTGATCTTAGATCTTTCCCAAAACAATCTCCAAAGTCATGGATTCATTAGTTACCATGAAAAAATATATTATAATGATAAAAATGATTAATGTTTATTAAGATTGAAAAGGTTTATTGGACTTTAACAAGATAAGAAATCACTCAAAATTCTTTAACATTTTATATCTATGGTCGAAAAGCACAAGAAAAGTGCTCGAGATCATCATAGTTTTGTTGACTTAAAATGTGAAGAAGGTTAGAAATGTGATAAATGATTTGAAATTTAGATTTAATGTGAGTATAAGTGAGACAATCTAAGCGAAAGTGTGCTTCATATTCAATTTTCTTAGTGTTGCAAAGGTTACAAACTCTTTCATCCCATGGTGGTTTGAGAATAAATCAATGCGTAGTTTCACTATAAAGCTCATGAAAAATTGTTCTTGTTTTAGAAATGTTTATCTTCTTCTTTACACCATTCAAGAGAGAGAGAGGCATTTTTTATTTTCTATATTTTGGTTGATCACTGGGCTTATAATATCTTAATTTCTTTTTTCCCTCAATTCTTTATCACACGACAATTTCTCCTAAATTTTGATGTAGTAACATTTTTAATAGTATCATTTGTCCCTCAATGGTCTAGTCAATTTTCCATTGGGCATATTTATGACATCCCCACTCGAATTGAATGTTGTGGTTTTCCTTATGACATCCCCACTTGAATCGAATGTTGTGGTTTTGGCTAGAGTTAGAGGAAAATTTAGAAAACATCTTGTCCTCCACTTTATTTAGCTTTTTCTTATAAATAAGATACCTAGTCATAGCCATACCTTCAATGGGGGAAAGGCTTGCTCCAGTTAGGATGATAAGATAGGGGGTATTTTCCTTAATGAGATTGTGGATTATATTTTTTTTTGGATATGTTTAATCTTCCTCCATGACTCTCTAGAGATACAACAACCCCAAACCTCTCATCCATATAAATAATGGGAGCGATGAAAGTCTTAAAGAGGGGTTTTATTTTTCCCACATCCAAAGATTTACTCAATTGTTTTGAAGCCCATAATAAGCTTTCCATCCTCCAATTATTCTTTTCTCAATATTATAATTCTAAATGAGTTGATGAATATCTATTCCAAGATATTTATATAAAGGAGTGTCTTCCAAATTATATAATATGATCAATAATTATAATAAACTTTGACAATATATCATTATTTCAACCACCATGATATGATATTGTCTTAAGAATGCCACATGGTATTGGAAAATTGTGCACAAACTTTAATAATCTTAAATATTATTTATAATTATATTTTAATTTAATTTATATATTTTAAGGAGTTTTTTTTGTTTATCATAGTGAATTGGTAACTCGGAGTAATCTAGGTGAGGCCCAAGATTAAATCGATTGGTTTCCACTATAAGACCTATAGTATAACCAACAACGGGTAAGCCAAATATACCAGGAATTTATGACTTAGCAAGAGCTGAAACTGCACGAAAGTGGGGGGCCTATTCCTTAAACCTTATCATAGTTGGTCAAATATGACCCCCCATGGGATTTGAAATAATATGGAAGGGATAACATTCCATTGTCCCAACTACTCGATCATCCCACGAGGAGACTATTGTTTAAAGAGATTGTAATAAGAACTACAACCTAAGGACTATGAGAAGGTTTTTAAGAGACCTTTCATAGAGAGGCATGTGACAAGTCACTTTGAGACTATAAATGATCCCTTCTTTGTCGGGTTTCAAACACTATTGATAGAAAATGGTGTAGGATTAAGTTATAATTCTCACAAATTCAAACGGCTTATCTAACAAAAGGAAAAATGGTGGGAAATATTCTTGAGCATAAACATAGACTAATATGTGTTAAGGTAAGTTTCAATGACCAAAAATTAGATATACTTAGTAAAGATCCAAGTCTAAAAGGCTCATGAAAATTCATAAATGAAGATCTTATTCTAGAATATCAAGTTGAAATAAGGAAAGAGATCCAAAAGGTAAAGGAGGCAATGAAGGAAGGAAAATGGGAAATTTATAGAAATAAGAGAGTTATTATTAGAGATAGAGTCTAAAATAAAAGTGATAAATAGGAATTAAGAACACTATGGATCCTCTTTTGTCACTATCGTGGTTTTCCATGGCGTAAAGGTCCTATGTTAAGTTGGATCCTGAGTAATATTAATCTTATTTTCTTAGTTGAAACATGGGAGCATGATGAATCTAGGATCCCCCACATATATGGATTCATTCTTTGGTCTACTTGGAAAAGGAAATCCTCTCGTAGAGGCTTTGGTGGTATATCCTATTATATAAAAAATATTATTTCTTCCCACATTTAGCTTCATAATATTGACCCCATCAATCAATACATTTGGACTGAAATTTCTGACTCTAACACCAATAGGATTTTTCTTGCTATTTGTTAATTTTCTCCTATCAAATATACCTCATATAAGAAAAATAACCTTTATAAGAACTCCCCCTTCATTATCTTATAATTGCATATCCACAATCTAATTAATCAAGGAAACATCCTTTTGCTTGGGGAATTTAATGCTAGAACCACTACTAACTAGGCTACTTTGTTAAGTAATAAGTTTAACCCTAACCCCTATGGCTTGATGAATATTGTGAATTTGCTAGTAAATTCAAAAAAAAATCTAAAGACATAACTGAGAAACTATTTGGCATCGAGCTAATCAAGCTTTTTCATTCCCAAGACCTGATTATTTGTAACAAGATTTAGAAGCTTCCTACCTCTAGCCATATGACTTGTATTCATGTGCATGGCAGCTGTGTAGTGGACTATGCGATATCTGATACCCAGGTTCTCAGTTTTTTTGTTAATTTTGACCTCCTAAACGACCATGAGCCTGATTCAAAGTATATACCTCTATCCTTAACCCTAAACCTTGATATGCACACCAACCACATGCAAACTAATGGTGAAAGTCAAAGTCACATTCGCTTTGAAAAAACAAAGAAATATCTTTCCTTAAAATATTTAAGAAGGGATTGAGGTTCCTTAACGTATAATGATAACATTAATCACATCTACCAAAATTTTACTACAACCCTCTCCACTACCATTAACAAATTTTCTACCAAGGTATCGCCTAAAAATAATAATAGATCTTTCAATCCTTGGTATGATAAGAACTATAAGTTTGTCAGGAAGGCGATTAGAGATTCTCCTAATGAAATTGTTAAGCGTGAAAATATAAGTGTGTACCAAGGTCTTATCAAAAGGAAGAAAATGTACTATATAAATAAGAGGCAAAAGCGTATTCTTCATCCCTCTAAAGTTGAGCCTAGAAAATTTAGGAGGAATATTATTGTCTGTAAAATGAAAGAAGATAATTTGATATTGTTAAAGGAATGGGATATCTATATTAAGAATATCTATGACTCCCAGGACACCATGGGAAAAATCGTAAACACTTCTAAAGAGGAAGATATATATTCTTTGGAAGACATTGAATTTGAGATTAAGAAGATTTATAATGGGAAAGGTAGGGATATTGAAGGTTACTAAGATGAAATTTTCAAAATGGGAAGGTTTATCCTCATCCCTCATATTCACAAGATCCTCAATTTGGCGGTGAATCACGACATCCCTAATCCTTGGATGCAAAGTCTTATTGTGCCTATATTTAAAAGCGAGGATAAAAATGTTCCCTATAACTATAGGACTATCATGATTAGCCACATTTTAGCTAAATTGTATGGAATCATTTTGGAGAAGAAGATTAGCCTCTGGCTTGAAATCCATGGTAAAATATCTAGAGGGAAGACTAGTTTTAAGATGCATCATTCAACTATTAATCACCTTGTTACTCTTAGGCCCATTGTCAAGGAGTGTCGCAATAGTAAAACATATCTCTTTTGTTTTTTTGTTGACTTTAGAAAAGCTTTGAAAATTGTTCTCGAGGAGAAGTTATGGCAAAGGATCGATGAGATAATGGTTCCTCTTGAGTTGAGGGTTGTTATAATTAGGTTATACGATAATGTTATTTCCAAGCTTAAGACCACTTAGGGCTGGTATGAGGATATTAAATTCAATATAGGAGTTAAGCAAGGTTGTCCCCTATCCCCTACAATTTTTGGAATTTACATCAATAAGTTAGAAGAGTATTTAGAAGTTGTAGGATGTGATGGACCCAAGTTCGCTAGTATAGTTATTAATCTTCTCATCTATGCTAATGATATTGTTCTTCTTGTTAGAATCCCTAATGATCTCGACAAGCAACTTAGAATCCATCATGATTACTTCTCCAATATGGGTATGATTGTTAATATAGACAATACTAAAGTCATGATAATTAAATCCAAAAGGATCAACTATGATAATTTCATTTATGATAACAATTACTTGGAGAAGGTTTCCTCATACAAATGTTTAGGTTTTGGCATTCACCATTAGCTCAACTAGAACCATAACATTGATAAAAGGATTATTGGAGGTTGGCAAGCTTACTATGAGCTTGAAAACAATTGTAATTTAATAGATCTTTGGGTTTGGAGTAAAAAAAAGTTTATCTTCGAGACTCTTGTCACGCTTGTTATTTTATATGGATGTGAGGTTTGGGGTTGTAGTATATCTAGAGAATCGTGGAGAAAGATTAAGATGATCCAAAAGCAATTTCTAGCTTACAACCTCAAGATTAAAGGAAACACTGGACCATATAGCCATATTCTCTTAATTGAAGCTAGCCTCTCCCCCATTGAAATCATGGCTATGTTTAGGTATCTGATGTACAAGAAAAGGATGTACAATATGGAAGCCCAAAGACTCTCTAAAATTGCTTCTAATTCTAGTCAAAATCCTCACGTCCGGCACAAGGGAGGTTAGGATAAGGATGCCCAGTCCTGGCTCAACCATTGGGGGATAAAGGAGGATATCATCTTGGAGTATAAGGATAATATTAAAAAATTTATTACTTCCAAATTTAAGGATAAGTTGTGGGATGATAAGGAGTTAGAGGGAAAAAGGAAACTAAGGTATTATAAGGAGGTGATCAACCCCACTCTTGCTAGCCAAAATTATCTTTTTGTCTTGACCAATGTTAAGAAGAAAATGAACATTGCAAAGATAAGAATTAATTCTCATGAGCTCCAAAGTGAAACTAAGCATTGGTCTATTCCCAAAACACCTTGGAATGAAAGAATTTCCCCCCTTTATGATACTAAGAGAGTTGGAGATGAAAAACACTCTCTTGGATTTCCTAACCCTTACTCACGCCGATTCTCCTTTTCAAAACATTTGCCACACTACCAACCTTCTTGACTTGTTAAGCCAACAAAACTATAGTGATCTTAGAACGCTTCTCTCCCTTCCTTTTGATCATCGAAATAACATATTAAAAAGTCTCTGTTAATCCTTTTCTTTCTTAAGGTCTGATAAACCATATTGGTCTTAGTAGATGTTAACCACCACCACCATCATCATCAAATAAGAGTAACTTTATTGACACATAATTTAAATAATAAATAAATAAATGGTAAAAATTTAAAAACAATTCAATTATGGATAAGGTTCAATTCTCATCACAAAAATTATTTATTATATTAAAAATTACTATATAATTATCTGTTATTAAAAAACCATAATTTAAAAATATTTATTTATTAAAACATATTTATAATTGACATAAATCTTGCATTTAATTAAAATTTACTTATGCAGTGGTCCACTGAAATTAAATATTTATGAAAAAGATATAAAATGTAGTACTTTTTATGAGAAATAAAAAGTACTACATTTTGTTATTAATCCCTGCCTTCGGCATCGCAGGGACTATAGCGATCGATATGCATTGACCAAACATTAAATTGTTTTGACCAACCACCTATTTTCCATTTTAACCAATCTTTGAACGTGAATATTAGATCAAAAAAAAAATTATCCAAAGTTTTACTTTGGATCTCTTATTGTTGGCCAAGGAGTATAATTTTATTAGTCCCTGCCTTTGGCATAGCAGGGACTATAGTAATAGATGTACATTGACCGAACATTAAATTGTTTTGACCAACCACCTATTTGCAATTTTAACCAAAGAGTATAATTTTATTAAAACATAGGATAATTCATTTAAAATTTCACTTGAAAGTTGTTTAATGCTAGATTGTAATTAGCATTACTTGAATAACATTTAATGTTTTCTTTCCACCCCAATACATATTCAAGACCACCCTATTATGTGCCTTAGAGTTTACAGCTTCATATCCACCCCATCATGTATCACATATCCAACGCAATACACAATCCATTGTATCACATATCAAAGCACAATCCACTATATCACATATCAAAGCACCGCGTGACATATCAAAAGAGTGGTGGCGAGTTGTGTGTCCCTTCTTCATTTGAAAGAATTGAAATTGCTTATTGAAAGCGTGGTGGTGAGCTACATGTCCCTTCTTCATTTGAAATAATTAAAATTGCTTATCCAAAGCGTGGTGGTGAGTTGCATGTCCCTTCTTCATTGCTTCCCATATTTACAAAAAAGAAAGCACAAACTCACAAACGTTAGTTCTTTATCCATTGATTTATGTAGCAGAGAGAAAGAGAAGAAAGTATTGAAGAAGTCAATTTTTTGTCTGTCAATTTACCGATGGGACAATTGATTTACGCAGCTGAGAGGAATTCGTCCATTGATTTACGCAACCGAGAGGAAGAGAAGCTACATCAAACTTTTGTTGGATTGTTGCCCAAAATTCTGGGTATAACCCAACCTATTCCAATCAATCACAGACAAAGTTAAGACAAACATTCCAATTCTGCCAACTGTATCAACTGCATCAAAAGGGGAAAAACAAGTGGGTAAGAATATGCTTTATTATTGAATACCAACTATACATTTTCTCCCTAAATTTTTGAATAATTATGTGTACATTTCTGAATTTGCCTATACATTAGTATGCTTTGCTTGGTAGGTAGTTCTGTGAACCTGCAGCAACTATCACTTTGAAAGTTCTATTACCATTATTGCAGATGAACAAGAAAATTGAATAGCAGCGAGTACATCATGAACAAAATAGCAGTGTTTCAGAAATGAAGATCTTAGAGAAGTAGGAGAGATGCACATTGTACTGGCCTAAAGCTTAGAAAAGGGAGATATCTATCAGATTTTTTTCTAAATTTCTTTCAAACATTCAGTAAAACACATTTATGCTATAAACATAAACTAGAGCCTGAAAAGGTAATAAAGCTTGAATAGAAACAAGAATGTCATCTTTAATGCTATTGTACATATTTTAATTTCATCTATGATAGTGGACAGGCAATGTCCAAGCTTATCCATTATTTTACCCAAACTGTGTTTTTTTCAATTTCATACCTCAAACCTGGAGGCATCTGGAATGTATTAACATCTTTATTCAAGCATTCTACATGCACAAGATGAATAGTTGCAGTATATAATCAATGCTTGCATTATGTCTATATAAAATTGCATGTCACAGAATGATTAAAAATGCGAAAATATTGTGTTATTGTTGGAATTGTAGAACAACCTGGGAACTCTACATTAGTCTCCATTTACTAGCTAAAACATCAAAATCCACTAAAGTATTGTTATGACTCAAAACAATTTCTTCAGTAGCCTCTTGAGGGAGGATATGAAGTTTTTCTTTTGGTATTAGTTTTCCATGCGCATATGCAAGAGAGAATATACTAGCTTCGGACCCCGTGACCTCCCAGTTCAATAAGGTATGAACATCTAATTCTCCATCGAGCATTACATCCAATCCAGAGAGCCCAGCCCCATGACCTTCCAGGATTGATTCTATAAGATATCAGCATCTAATCCTCCATCGAGAACTACATCCAAGCGAGAGAGAGCCCATAACGAAGGCAGAACTATTCAAATAAATGCATTATTGTTGTTTGTACAGAAATATTTGGAATAACTTGGAGCCTTTCATGGCAACCACACCCAGGTGGAGTGCATGAAAAAGATTATGGAGCTGTCATATTCGAATGTTGTGCATTTTTTTTCCTGTGTTGAAGAAATTAATTCAGAATTAATTGTTGAATATTAATATTATTATATATTCTTTTCCATCTGCTGCTTCGTGGGCAGAATTAATTGTTGAATATTAATATTATTATAAATTCTTTGCCATCCGCTGCTTCGTGGGAAGTTGGGCCACCTTTCCCTAAGGCATTTAATTTCTCAGTGATATACCACCTTATAATTTCCCAAGCGCTCCAGACTGCGATCCCTATAATGAAACCGCTAATATTTGCGTTGGGTACGTGGTTAATATCTAGTATCTTGAAAGGGTTATCTAAACTCTTCAGAAGTATGATGGGTTTAATCAAGATTTTACATTTCATAGGTTTAATCACGTATTATGCATTTGTAAACACAAAATGTGTTCACACGAAGTTCGCATACTGTTTCATTTTGGTGTTGCAATATGGAAACAAATATTTGTTTACCACTGGCATCAGTGCATTATTTTTCCAATTTCTCTTTTAACTTAACCGGCAGGGACTACCGCTGCCTCCGGTGCTTGTTAAAGAGAGAAATGGCAATCAAACCAAACTCAATCAACCATCAACCAACTATGGCACGCCTTGAAGTAGTATTTTTGGTTCTAGGAAGACTTATGTTCCGTATTCAATAAAATAATGGCAACACTTTCCTTGGAATCGCTATAATTTTTTGGTGAAATATAGTAAGAGGGCAACTCGCAACAAATTCAATGATGATTTGCTTGTACAAAGAGACAGAAAATGTTTGTTTTCTTATCTCAACAACCCAAAGTGCATTTAAATATACAAATGCTAATGGTGAGTATTATAAAAATTCCTTTTTAGTTTAATGTGCAGCGGGTAGAGTAGTTTGTTCAAGTTCCTTTTTTTCCCTTTTAATTAGTTCAGGTAAACTTATAACTTATTTCTAGTATTTTGCCAAAACATTTATTAAATTCATTTTCTAGAATGAATATATATGTGTTAGTTAAAAATAATTATTAATACATTTTTTTTATATATCTTAAATTTTTAGTTATTATAATTATTATATTTTGGAATATAATGTAATTTCAAAGAATTTTGTAGTTTTTTTTAAATTTTGTTTTTTTATTTTATTTTCTTTAATCTTATAAAATGAAACTATTACATGGGTAGTTAAAAAAAAACCATTTGAAATTTGTATTTTGTTGCAAAATTATGATTTTAGTAATTGCGAACTGCAACCTTAAACTAATTTAGGGGTTTTTAATCTTTCTAGATAAATACTTGTAGGGGTTCTTAATCTTTCTAGATAAATACTTTTAGGGGTTTTTAATCTTTCTAGATAAATACTTTATTATTTAAGATGAGCACTTGATTTTTCATAATCTAAATGTGTAATTATACTTTATTATTTAAGATGAACACTCGATTTTTCATAATCTAAATGTGTAATTATACTTTATTATTTAAGATGAACACTCGATTTTTCATAATCTAAATGTGCAATTATGACTTAGTTTCATACAATGAATCAACAAGTATGTCATATTTACACTGTAAAGTGTCCTTCTTTGATAACAACTCCCCCAATGGCCACTTGTATCATTGTGCACCATTGATTTTTATGTTAGACGATTGAATTAGTGTCTACCTTCGGATTAAATACTGTTATTAATCAATTACAAAAATAATCGAATAAGGAAAACCGTTTTAGAAATAATCCAATTACAAAACCTGCTACAACTTTTTCAAAGTGGACGCTACCTACTAGATTATGGCCTCGCTTGTATTGGTTTAGATTCCTCTGTTTGTCAACAATTTAATCCTTCACACCCACACCCATGGCTCAGCTTTTGTAGTGCTCTCTACATCAGTCTTTGAAGCATCTTTATCTTTCTGAGGTTTTGTTTCGTTGGTTTGCAGGTGAGTGATCTAGAGAAGAGCAAAAGATACACCCAATATCTTCTTGGGAATTCTTATTTTCAAGAGTGATTATGTGTTTCTCTACAGATAAAGATTCCTTCATATTTTCTGCCAATGTAGGCAATTTTTCTCTATCAACAAAAGTGACTATATTATATGGGAGAGATGAAATATACCACTCAATTTGAACTTCTACACCAGGAAGTGATGTAGCAGGAATTTTATTAAGTAAATTATTAAATATTGAATTAAAATATTTTATTTTCTCCCCTATTTTAGCCTTTAGATTTGATAAATCGTTTTGTCATCTCCAAACTTAGCTAAAAATTGCTCTTCGAACATATTCCAGCTACTTATACAGTGGGCAGGTAATGAAAAATACCAGGATCCTGTAGATATTGTGAGAGTATATGGAAATAATCTTACAACACAATCTTCTTCAACCACCTCCTTTAAATTAATGGCTAACATGTAATTATGAATGTGTTCTTCAGCTAGAAGACCATCATCGGGATTAAATTTAGGTAACCATCTTTCAGGGTATTTTGGGAGAGGATGAAGAGGAGCAGACATTTGTACTTTCCTTGGATTGTTCCATGGTTGTAAATTTGGTGGAGGTACCTGGCCTGCAATTGGACCTTGGGTGGATGTGATGGATTGAGTTTGAGTTGAAGAAGAGGCAGGTTGAGTGCTAGAACTAGTTGAAGGAATAGTAGTCTGAGTACTGGAACTAGTTAAAGTAACACTGATTGTTGGAATGGAATTTGTGGAGGCGTTCGGAGGGAATGGTGGTGAATGGGGTGGATTATTAGATAAGATTCCGCTGGTGATAGACTCTGATTTAGTCTTCTTTGTCTTCCTTCGAGAATTATCAATGGGAATGTTGAGATTCAACAAGATGATGATCTTAGTGAAAAGAGTCGCCTTCACTAAGTGAGCCCGTAGGCTATTTTTGGCGCAAGTCTATTTTTAGACATGGTGATCATATTTCAGAAGTTGCAGGATGCTATTTGTGGATGGTTGAAAAAGTTTTAAAAATAGATGAAATTCTATTTTTAGAATATTGGGAGAAGTCTATTTATAGATCGTTAATCTAAAAATAGAAGTGTCGATTATTATTAGCTCTTAATAATAATCCGACAATAAACAACAACTTATTCTCTTGGAGCACTTAATTTCGGTGCACAAATTTGGAAAATCAGAGGGCTGAAAGAATTATGCAATTCCTAGGGTTTATTGGTGCTTCATGTATGGAGGACTCAGTTAGAACTGAAGTGGAAAAGTTATGACAGAGTTGGAAGAGTAGTTCATGGAGTTGTATTCAGTTTAACTCAGTTAGACTCAGTTGAGCTAGTTGTATCTAATCTAATTGGATGATACACTAGTGAGAGTGGAGTGAATTAATTAGTTAATTAATTCATAAATAATAACTCATTAATCAACTGAAAAATACAACAGTTAACTACAGTGCATGTCAGTTCCAGTGGAGACCCAGTGGAGAGATAGGTGAAGGGGTAAGATGGACTATCCGTTGTGACTATAGTGATGCATTGATTGCACCACACACACATTGGAGTTTCCAATGAGGATTGCGTAGTCGAGGAAAAGGTAATTCTAATTCATTCACAACTATTCTTCAATAGGGATTGCGCAGTGGAGGTAGCCTAGCAGGAGGGCAGAGATCGATGCATGGATTTGCAGATTTCTTCTATGTTAGTGTGTGACGATTGATTGTACTGAGAGCTTGATGTACTAAGCTTTGTATGAGATTGTTACATGATCTCCATGATACATAATATATGATAGTTGGGGTTTTCAGCTTCACGCGTTCTTGTTAAACAACTGTGTTATGTGCGATTGTTTTTATTTATGCTTCACATGTGTTTGCACTTAATTTTCCGCAAAATATTAATAGTGGAATGATTATGTATTTTGCAAGAAGTTAAATATTGTGAGATCAGGGGAATCTGGATGTATGCATGCTTAGTGTATAGTAATTTCTACATGGTATCAAAATAGTGTTAATTGTGAAGAATTGTTGAGTTTGTGCTGGTGGACATTCGAATTTTCTACAGAATATTCTTGGTGCAGAAGTTGAGTATACATTGAAATGTCTTTCAATGGGTTGCGATTGGAGTATGCCCTTGATGGGAGCTCGAATTACATAGCCTGGAAGGATAGGATGGAGGCGGTGCTAGAGGATAATGGAATGAAGGAGTTCATCGATAGAGATGTTCCTAAGCCGGGATCTAGCGATGCTGCATTACTTGACGCATGGCAAAAGAAGATAGCAAATACAAGAAGAATTCTGTTGGAAGGTGTGAAGGACCATATTGTGTCCAGCCTTCACAGGAAAGCCACTCCATTCTTAATGTGGAAGGCTTTGACAGATTTTTTCCAAAGAAGAAGCAACTAGAGGAAGTTGGCGCTTAAAGACAAGCTCAGAAAAATAAAAATGGATAAGGGCGACAGTATTCCAAAATACCTCACGAAGTTTGTCCATTGCAAGGATGAACTGGGAAGTGTGGGGGTTACTATTGATGATGAAGACTTGGTGAGCTCGGCTCTCCGTGGGCTTCTGAAGAGTTGGCGTAGCTACAAAGACTCTGTCAATGGATGGGAGAAACTGTTGGGATGGTAGTGACTTTGGTCGGATCTTGTGTAGGAGGAGATAAGGCAGGGTACCAGGGATGGCTCCTCATCGAAGAATGAAGATGAAGAGAATTGCGCTTTTGCTGCTAAAGCAAGGAAGGGGAAGGGGAAGAAATTTCCTTCAAAATCCGATGCTAAAGGCAAGAAGTGGGATTTGTCCAAAGTGAAGTGTTTTCACTGTCACGAACATGGGCATTTTGCCACTAACTGCCCACAGAAAAAGAAGAACAAGAAGGTTGTTGGAGTTGCAGCTGGAGAGGCCTTAGCCTCGCAATTTGAACTTGATTTCTCTTTGATTGCATGCTTGGTTTCAAGCTATATGGGATCGGTGTGGTATCTTGATAGTGGATCATCTTTCCATATGACAGGAGACAAGGAGTTGTTGAGTGACTTGGAGGAGAAGGACCTCTAGATGCATATAGATATGGGCGACAATGGTCGGTACAATGCGACTGGAATTGGGACCATTACCTTTGAGAGGGAGTCCGGTAATCCATTCTTGTTGAAGGATGTTATGCATGTTCCAGGTCTGAAGAAGAACTTGGTCTCAGTCGCAATGTTGGAAGACGAAGGTTATGATGTTGTTTTTAGTGAGGGAAAAGCCTTTCTTCGACATAAAACAATGGGTCAAACCAAGAAGTTAGGGGTTTGAATTAAGAATCTCTACAAGCTGGAGGTAGATGGATGCGCTGCAATGTTGGGCAAAGCAGAAGAAGTGGTGAGCCAGGAAGAGAGCGAATTATGGCACAAGAGATTGGGCCATCTTCACCATGGTGCTTTGAATATTTTGCAGCAAATTTCTACTGGACTTCCCAAGGGTACTCTTGTGCAGTCAGATTAGTGAAAGGGATGTAATATGGGTAATTTTGTGAATACCACCTTTCATGAGAAGGAGAACCGTGCTTCAGTGATCCTGGAGAGAATTCACACAGATGTGTGTGGACGTTTCTCGATTGCTTCAACAACAAAACATAGGTATTATGTTATATTTTTTGATGACTATTCTCATAGATGCTGAATCTTCTTCATGTAGAAGAAGAGTGAAACGTTCTCAAATTTCTGTGAGTTCAAAGCATTGGTGGAGAAGGAGTCAGGGAAGCAAGTGAAAGCTCTACGGAGTGATAATGGTGGTGAATACAACTTGGGTGAATTCACAGACTTTTTTAGCAAAGAAGGAATTCGAAGAGAACTCATAGTGCCTCATAACCCATAGCAGAATGGGGTCGCGGAGAGGAAGAATAGAACGATCGTGGGTGCTGCACGAGCTATGCTTGAGAGGGAGCTAGACTTGTATGCAGTGAAGGAACTGCTTGTTCCGAAAGATGAGCCTCTGGATGTGGATCAGCCACAAGAGGAGATTCATGGAGTGGAGGAGTCCACTCATGCAGAACCAAACATCAGACAAGGCAGAAAGCGTACCACAGAAGCCGAGAGACTAAAGCTTGATTCAGCACAAAATGTAGGAGTCCCTACATCATAGCACAAATAGAGACAGTCACCTGACCGATTTACTAGATACATGGCTCTTATGAGAAAGTGTATCGTGATAGAGCCATCTTCTTTTGAAGAAGCAGTGCAGGAGCCCACATGGGTAGATGCCATGGTGGAGGAGTATCACTCCATTGTTAGAAACAGTGCTTGGGAGATTGTTCTAAGGCCGGTGGATAAATCAGTTGTAGGATCAAGATGGATCTACAAGGTAAAGAAAGTTGTTGATGGGATCATCGAGAAGTATAAGGCAAGATTTTTTACCCGGGGCTTCTCACAGATCGAGGGGATTGATTATGAAGAAACATTTGCACCTGTCACATGGTATTCTTCCATAAGGACCATCCTTTCTCTCTCAGCGCATATGGGTTGGCACATTCATCATATGGATGTGAAGACTGTGTTCCTTAATGGGATCATTGAGGAAGAGGTGTACATTAGGCAGCCTGAAGGATTTGAGATCTTTAGCAGCGAGTAGCATGTGTGCAGGCTCAAAAGAGCGTTGTATGGGCTGAAGCAAGAACCATGTGCTTGGTACACTCGGATCGACAACTATTTCACTGGACTTGGCTTCACCAAGAGTGAGGCAGATGCAAACCTGTACCAAATTGTGGTGGAGGGTAATCTTTTAATAATTGTTATTTATGTTGATGATTTAATACTAAAGGGTGATGAGCAGTTGATACACTCATGCAAGGCAGATCTCGCAAAGGATTTTGAGATGAAAGATTTGGGCCTCCTTCATTATTTCCTTGGATTGGAAATATGGCAGCGGGAAGGTGAACTGTTTGTTTCTCAAGACAAGTATGCCCGAGAGATACTGGAGAAGTTTCACATGCAAGGCTGCAAGCCTATCGACACTCCTCTTCCATGAAATTGGAGGAAAGAGGATGCTACATCGACAGAGCTAGTGGATGCCACTGTTTATTGACAATTGGTGGGTTCACTCATGTATTTAGTTAATACAAGACCGAGCATATGCTATGCGGTGAACCAACTTTCACAAGCGATGGTTAAGCCTACCAAGCTATTTTGGAAGGTAGGCAAGCATGTCCTGAGGTATCTCAGGGGCACATATAAGTATGGTTTATGATACAGATAGATGGATAAGGTGAAGTTGCATGGCTTCACAGATGCAGATTGGGCAGGTAGCCAAAAAGATAGAAAGAGCACATCAGGAGGGATTTTCAGTATCAGATCTACGACAGTTTCTTGGTACAACAGGAAACAAAGATCTGTGGCACTCAGTTTAGCGGAAGCATAATACATGGCAGCAAGTCAAGCTGCATGTGAGGCTATCTAGATGAGGAAGATCCTGGTTGGTTTTTTCGGTTCACATTTAGATCCCACAGTAATACATTATGATAATCAGAGTTGCATTAAACTCTCAGTTAATCTTGTGTTTCATGATAGATCTAAACATATTGATATTCGGTATCATCATATCAGAGATTGTGTGCAGTGGAATATCATGTTGCTTCAGTACATTCCCACGGAGGATCAGGATGCAGATATTCTAACGAAGGTGCTCACCAGAAGCAAATTTGAATACCATAGAGGCAGGATCGGGGTGAAGGATAATCCCTATCTTGTTGAGAGTGAGTGTTGAGATTCAACAAGATGATGAGCTTAGTGAAAAGAGTTGCCTTCACTAAGTGGTCCCGCATGCTATTTTTGGTGCAAGTCTATTTTTAGACTATCTCTAGTTTTAGACATGGTGATCATATTTTAGAAGTTGTAGGATGTTATTTGTGGATGGTTGATCAAGTTGGAAAAATAGATGAAATTATATTTTTATAATATTGGGTGAAGTATATTTATAGATCATCGATCTAAAAATAGAAGTGTCGATTATTATTAGCTCTTAATAATAATCCGACAATAAACAACAACTTATTCTCTTGGAGCACTTAATTTCAGTGCACAGATTTGGAAAATCAGTGGGCTAAGGGAATTACGCAATTCCTAGGGTT
Source organism: Pinus albicaulis (assembly GCA_034641835.2). Lineage (NCBI taxonomy): Eukaryota > Viridiplantae > Streptophyta > Pinopsida > Pinales > Pinaceae > Pinus > Pinus albicaulis. The sequence continues at coordinate 63,768,320 of CM076576.1, forward strand.
TACTGATGGTTCATGCATGGAGGACTCAATTATAACTGAATTGGAAAATTTATGATAGAGTTGGAAGAGTAGTTCATGGAGTTGTATTCAGTTTAACTCGGTTAGACTCCGTTGAGCTAGTTGTATCTAGTCTAACTGAATGATACACTAGTGAGCGTGGAGTGAATTAATTAGTAAATTAATTCACAAATGATAACTCCTTAATCAACTGAACAATACAACAGTCAACTATAGTGCATGTCAGTTCCAGTGGAGACCCAGTGGAGAGATAGGTGAAGGGGTAAGATGGACTATTCGTTGTGACTATAGTGATGCATTGATTGCACCACAAACACATTGGAGTTTCCAATGAGGATGGCGCAGTCAAGGCAAGGGTAATTCTAATTCATTCACAGCTATTCTTCAGTAAGGATTGCGTAGTGGAGGCAGGCTGGCAGGAGGGCAAAGATCGGTGCATGGATTTTCATATTTCTTCTATGTTAGTGTGTGACGATTGATTATACTGAGAGCTCGATGTACTAAGATTTGTATGAGATTGTTACATGATCTCCATGATACATAATATATGATATTTGGGGTTTTCAGCTTCAGGCTTTCCCGTTAAACAACTGTGTTATGTGCGATTGTTTTTATTTATGCTTCACATGTGTTTGCAATTAATTTTCCGCAAAATATTAACACTGGAATGATTCTATATTTTGAAAGAAGTTAAATATTGTGAGATCAGGGGAATCTGGATGTATGCATGCTTAGTGTATACTAATTTCTACAGGAAATTCAAAAGGAGGAATTCCTTTCTTTTGAGTCTCTAATCAAGTTAATATTCTTCTGGCTTGTAAAGAGGATGAAACACTAATTTCGTATGATTGAGAAGTTTCAAACTTTTCAGCAAAAATGGATACTCTCTCTAACATTTCTATCAAAGACTGAACTTCTGGGGAATTTTGATGAAAATCTGGAAAGGGTATTGGTTTATTTTCACTAGTAGACTTAGGAGAGGGATGTTCAACTTCAGATCTTAAATATTTAGATCTAGCTAATGTTCTAGAAGTTGAAGGGGATCTAGAGGGAGAGAGAGTCTTAGATTGACTTTTAGATTGATCAGATCTTCTTGACATTCACAATTGGCCCTCCTTCTAGCACCAAAATGTTGAGGCCTCGGAATTCCGTTGCAACAACATGGGGGGGAAACCACCCAGTCCGGACCTTAGAGCAAGTCCTTCTATTTGGTGTGGTGGCTCCGACTGGGGATAAAGGGACCAGTTTCCCAATAAGGATGATTTTGGGTGTGTGTTTTATTTATATAACATGCAAATGGGAAATGATTTTAATCTATCATATTCATTTATCTAACCCTATCTATTCTACTATATACCCAGGGTGTTTCTTCCTTTATGCGATCTTAAAATATATCTTCCAACTATTGGTAATGAAGATTATTTAACAGTTGAAAGAGATGAAAATAATGTAAAGATGATTATTTAAAAAAAATAGTTTAATTACAAGAATTTTGAAATGTATATCGCATTCATATGTGTGATTATATATCAGATAAGAAATCATAGACAAATATTAGTATAGGAGTGCATTTAAAATTCATTAATGTTAACAGTTCAAATATATAATGAAATAAAAATATAACTGTCAATCTAGAAAGAAAAACTTAATATAACATGTCGAAGTACCATATATATGAAGTCCTACTCATATAAACTAACAGTAGTTTTTTGCTCCTCTTCACTTTCAAGAAATTTAAAGAGTACAATAGTGCAACTTCAGTTAAACAGCTTCAAATGTCGAAAGATAACAGATTTCGTTCCATTAATCCATAAAAGTATTTACAAACTTACACAAGTGCATTCTTTGCCAATATTTTTGAAAAAATTCTGGACCCTTCTCTAAGTGCATGAGAATGGTTTAAATACTAAACTACAATATGTTTAAAAATAGATTATTACATAAAAATAGAGGAGGTTTCAAACACCATCCTCATAAAGAGAAAACTTAAACTACAATTTAGGAAAATGAAGTAACAACATGACTATGTGTTCTGATCCTCTTTGTGCATTTGATCTCGAAGCTGACAAATATCCACCATAGGTTTAAGTTGAGTTGGCTATGAAATTCCTGATCTGATCTGGCCTTTGAATATTGCATTCAAAAGTGTTGGTTGCGACTTATTTATTGAATCAGTTAATGACTGCAGGGTGATGCACTAATGATAAGGTTTGATAATAAAATTCCAGTAATTTTCTTGATCAAACTTATTTACTTTTTTAATAATTTATTCTTGCTTCTCTGTCCTTTGTTTCCATTGTGCTTCTAATGACTTCAGTTTTGAAAGAACTTCAGTTGTAGATTATTTAATAAGCTCATATTTCAAAAGTTGTTCATTAACATATTCAGTAATTTCATTTGTTAACCTTGATGCCTTTGACACTACCTTTTCTGCTTGACTTAGTTGTACTTCCCAATCCTTAAATAAAATTCCTTGAATATGAGTTTTGATTTAGACTCGAAATGTAGACTAAAAATAACGACTGTGGATATTTCGAGTTTTGCATCTGAAAATATTTCCTTATAAAATTTATCTATCTGAGGTAGATCAACTTTATTTCCTGAGTCACATGCTTTCCACTGAATAAACTCATTAATCTTCTTTTCAATTTTCTCACACTCGAGTCTCCTGTTAGCCACTTGTTGGATCGGGATTTTACTTGAATCACAGTAAGAGCTGATGATTGAAGCTTGCTAACAAAACACTTCTAGTTGTTTCCTTAGCTTTGCATTCATTTCCATTGATTCTTTTATGAATTGCTCTACCTGAGGCTAGCTTTTTAATTTTTCCATTGCTGCTTCAAGTTGTGTTTCCTTTTCTGTAAGTTGCACCCGATGCGGCAAAGTTAATATTTCAAAATCCTTTTGAAATTGAGACATTTTCAATTCCATATGCGTATTGGAGTTAAACTTTTCTTACTCTAACAGTCTCTCTAACTCTTGTGATTTTTCTTCTCTTTGCTTCAGTGTTGGGAAACCAGCTCCAAAAAGAGAATAAAAGAGATATCAACGCCTTAGAAATAATCCACTTCGAGGGGGCAACCTCAAATACATTACATGAATGAACAATTCTTGGATGATACAATTTACAAAACCTCCTTTCTATATGTAGGAGTCCATGGGGCCATAATGTAATCCTAGTGGGCCACAATGTAATCCTAGCTGACCTAAAAAAAATAATTTAAGGGCACAATAATAACAAAATGGGGGTTACAAGGGTACAATAATAACAATAAGGGGTTTACACTAACAATAATAAGGGACTATACTAGTGATATAGGGACCTAACATGCCCCTCTCCTTAAAAAAAAGTGTTGTCCTCAACGCTTGAGTAGCTCTGGGTGCTTTTGTATATAATTCTCATCCTCCCATGTAGAATCTTCAGTGGGTAAGTTCTTCCACCTGATGAGATACTCTGAAATTGATTGATTCCGTAGCTATCGAGTTCTTGTTTCCATGACCGCTTCAGGTTCCAATATGATTTTTCCTTCCTCATCAAGTTCTGGCAATATTGTTTGAAATGGAAGATTTTCACCTATAAACTTCTTTAAGCATGAAACATGGAAAACTGGATGTACTCGCGAATAAGCAGGAAGCTCCAATTTGTATGCCATAGTACCAATCTTTTGCAACACCTTGTAAGGACCATAGTACTTTGGTGATAATTTATTATCCTTCTTATCTTTCTTGAGGGACATTTGTTTGTATGGTTGTAGCCATAAAAATACCCAGTCTCCTACATTAAAACTTCTCTCGCTGCGATGTTGATCTGCCTGTTGTTTCATTCGATTTTGTGCCAAATTCAGGTTATCCTTTAAGAGTTGGAGAACTTCTTGTTGATGCTCAATGTGATCTTCCACTGCTTGAACCTTCGAATTTTCTCTTAAATATAATGTGATGGATGGTGGATGATATCCATAAAGTGCCATAAATGGGGTCATTTTTGCTGCAGTATGGAAGGAAGTGTTATACCACCATTCAGCAAGAGGTAACCACTTGACCCATTGTGTTTGTTTATTAGACACAAAACAATGAAGATATCCTTCCAAACATTTATTTACTATCTCAGTTTGACCATCAGATTGAGGATGATAAGATGAGCTATGAGCTAATTGAGAACCCAAACAAGAAAATAACTCCGTCCAAAAATTTCCAGTAAAAATGGGATCTCTATCGCTCACAATAACCCTTGGGCTTCCATGTAGCTTTTGAATTCTATCCATAAATGTAGTAGCAACCGTACTTGCTTTAAATGGATGAGATAATGCACAAAAGTGTGCATACTTGGTAAGTCTATCAACTACCACCATGATGACACTCTTTCCTTTGGACTTAGGTAAACCCGTGATAAAATCCATTGAAATCTCCTCCCAACGTTGACTTGGAATGGATAAAGGTTGTAGAAGTCCTGGGGTCTTAATTGTTTCCACTTTATTCTGCTGGCAAACCAAACATTCCGCCACAAACTTTCGAATATCAGATTTAAGGCCATCCCAAAAAAATTCTTTCTTCACCCCGTGGTAAGTTTTTAAAAATCTTGAGTGTCCTCCTAAAGGAGAAGTGTGCAATTCCAGAAGAATCTTTTGTTTTAGTTGGGAATTCTTACAAAGATATAAGCGATCTTTGTACCATAAGGAATCATTTTTCCAACTAAATGTATCAGATGTACTAGGATCTTGCTGCAAATTTTGAATGAGTGTCCATACATCTTTGTCTTTCTTCCATTCATCTCTTGCTTCGGTTATCCAATTTGGCTGGAGAATAGAAATGGCACAAAGCAATGCTTCCACCTCTTCATTATTTCTTGAGAGTGCATCTGCAACAACATTAAGCTTTCCTTTTTGTAGATTATTTCAAAATCATAACCCAACATCTCTGTGACCCATTTTTGCTACTCTTCTGAAGATAGTCTTTGTTCCAAAAAGTGTTTAAGACTATCATGATCAGCTTTTACCTTGAAGTCTCTTCCCATTAGGTAAGTTCGCCATTTCTTTAGTGCATGCAGTATTGCTAACATTTCCTTCTCATAAATAGGTTTCTGTAAATACTTTCCTTTGATTGGACGACTTTCAAAAGCAATGGGTCTTCCTTCCCGCATTAAAACAACACCAATTCCACTTTCTGAGGCATCACATTCCACAATAAATGTTTTTGTGAAGTCTGGCATAGCTAAGACAGGCGCTAGGCACATTGCCTCTTTAAGATGTTCAAAGGCCTTAGTTGCTTCAGGAGTCCATGAAAATGCATCTTTCTTCAATAATGTTGTTAGAGGTGCTGCTATTCTCCCATAATTCTTAACAAACTTGCGATAATACCCTGTTAACCCGAGAAATCCTCGCAACTGCTTTATGGTTGTGGGGACTTTCCATTCCTTAATGGCTTTAATTTTGTTATGGTCTACTTTAACACTCTCGTGAGATACAATATGACCCAGATATTCCACCTCTTGTACTCCAAAGAAACATTTGGATGTTTTTGCATATAGTTGTTTCTCCTGCAATAGTTTGAGCACCCTGTCAACATGTTCAACATGATCCTTCCAAGACCTGTTGTAGATTAGTATATCATCAAAAAATACTATCACAAATTTTCTAAGGAAGGGTTTGAAAATGGAATTCATCAACCCTTGAAATGTAGAAGGTGCATTGGTAAGGCCAAAAGGCATGACCCAAAATTCATAATGACCCTCATGAGTTTGAAATGCCTTTTTTGGAATATCTTCAGTCTTCATTCTAATTTGATGATATCCCGAATGAAGATCCAACTTGGTAAAATAAATTGCTCCATGTAATTCATCCAATAATTCATCAATCACAGGAATGGGAAATTTATCTTTAATGGTGAGCTTATTGAGCTCCCTATAATCCGGACACATGCGCCATGATCCATCCTTCTTGTGTACCAATACTACAGGAGCAGAGAAAGAACTTTGACTAGGCTGAATTATACCCGCCTCTAACATTTCTGCAATCATACGTTCAATTTCGCTCTTTTGGACATAAGGATATCTATAAGGCCTGATGTTTGGAGGAACACTTCCTCGAATCAAATGAATAGCATGATCATGATCACGAATAGGTGGGAGTCCTTTGGGATTTTCAAACACCTTGGAATGATTGTCCAAGACTTGTTGGAGATCTGCAGAAATAGATGATTTTGATGTTGGAACTTCTAGTGAGCATAATTGTGCAATTACACCTTGTTGTTCTTTCTTTAGAAGCTTTGTCATGACATTAGAGCTTATTATCTTTCTCGGCTTCCTTGCAATACCCCGTAATTCGACTTCCTTTCCTTCTCAAAAAAATTTCAAGAAAAGTTCTTGAAAATTAAAAGCTACCGTCCCCAAAGATTGTAACCATTGTACTCCTAGTACAACATCAGCACCTCCCATAGGAATGGAAAGCATTGGACTAGTCATCACATATTCCCCCATGGTTAGCTTGATGTTATTGCATTTTCCAGAGCAATTTATAGTTCCTCCATTTGCAACCATCACTTGACATTCTGGTGCTGGGTATAGGAAATAATTTAATTCCTTGGCTACCTTACAATGAATAAAATTATGGGTGCTACCTGAATCAATCAACACTATTACCCTTTTCTTCTTGATCTGTCCTACTATCTTGAGAGTTTGAGGAGTGGTAATTCCGGCCAGTGCATTACATGATATGGTTGAATTCATTTCTTCCTCTTCTATGGCTGGTTCCTGGTGTATATCCTCTTCTTTTTCATTTTCTTCTTCTTCTTCACAATCTATGTAAAATAATTTCTTTTCAGCACACTTATGACCTTTAGTGTATTTGCTATCACAACTGTAGCAAAGCCCTTTTTCTCTTTTTCCTTCCAATTGTTGTGGTGTCAACCTTGTAGGTTGTGGAAATCTAGGCGTAGCAACACTTCCTTCTTTATAGAATTGAGTGGTAGGCTTCCTTGTCGCCATAATTTTACATTCAACTTTTCTTGCCAACCCGAATGCCTTCTCCAATGAATCAGGTTCCAAAACGCGAACTTCATGTTGGATGTTATCCTTTAAAGTGCCTATGAAGAGATCAATCCTGTGTTCCTCTGGAATATCAGTTACCCTTATATTCAATTTTTGGAAGTCCTCAATGTGCTGCCCCACTAAACCCTTTTGTTTGAGATTTATCAATTGGCTAAAGAAGGTGTTGCTCTTTGTATCTCATAATGTGCTATCATTTCCTCCGTAAAAATTGACCAAGTGACAATTTTTTTACGGGAGAAAAGCCATCGATACCATACAAATGTATTTTGTTCTAAATGTAAAATTGCAATGCGTACCTTTTGTGTGTTTTGCACATTATGGAGATCAAAATATTGCTCCATCTGTAGTATCCATGTTACAGGATCCTTTCCATCAAACTTCCTCATATCCATCTTTGGAATATGGTGGTTCTTCCCGCCAACATTAGAGTTATGAAATCACGATTAACATTTATTTTTTTCTCATCATGAGGTTCTTCTACTATCTTTTCACCATTAGGAAACATTTCTTGTATCAACTTTGTCAAACCTTCCATGTCTGCTTTTAGAACATTCTTCATTTTTTCCATTTTCTCATCGATCTTAGCTTCCATGTCATCCATCTTAGATTCCATGCCAGCCTCCATGCCATCAATCTTAGATTCCACGCCTTTCTTCAAACCATCCATCTTAGTTTCCATGCCTTTCTTCAAAACTTCCATGTCATTTTTTGTTGCTCTTTGTGAGAGCGAAATTTGTTGCACTTGCTCTTGTAATTTTGATATGTCATGTTGCCATTCTTCGTCTTCATGAGTCATAGTAGAGATTTCCAAAGGCTTCATGGGTGTTGAATTCTTTTTAGGGGCCATTTTATAATCAAATACTGATATCTATTCTACAATATTCCCTTGCAATGAATTCAACTTGATTCTTCAAACAAGACTTATGCAATTCGGAAAAAAAATACACACCTTTTACTTGCTTTTGAAGAGCTCGATATTGAAATTGTATTATCTCTATGATTGCGGCTCTTCAAGATCTGAAATTCAGCACTGAAGTAGCCCTCTAAATCCTCCTTTGAATTCCACAGGTCTGACTTGATTTGGATTCTCCAAGACAAAGTTATGTCCAATCTCCCACAATGACCTAATTATGGACTAGTTCAGTATAGCGAACTTGTACGACTTGCCACGTGCCACTGTTTCTTCCTTCACCTCTGAAATTGATAGACAAGAAACTACCATCCGTTTAATTGCGACTAATTTTTACATCACTCCAATCCGATGCTCAGAGAGAGAGTTATTGAAATTTTCCCACGATCACCTTTTTGAGATGAAATTCGGGAGCCTGAAAAAGCACTACCTTCCACAAATCATATCTCCAAAAATATTGCGAACCAAGTTCTGAAATGTTTTGACGAGTTTCCTTAGGATTTCAGATTCACACCATAAAAATTTTAGATTCTGAACCTCAGTAGAAAAAAGGTTATAGCACAAATTCCACAATGACCTGTTTAGCAGCCTGAAAAAAGACCTAACTTCCACAGATCATATCTCCGAAAATATTGTGAACCAAGGTCTGAAATTTTTAGACAATATTCTTCAGGATTTCGGCTTCGCACCCTAAAAATTTCAGCTTCTGAAACTTCGTAGAACAAAATTTATAGCGAAAATTCCATGATGACCTGTTTGGAGAAGCGAAACCCTAGAATCCAAAGCTCTGATACCAAATGTTGGGAAACCAGCTCCAAAAAGAGAAGAAAAGAGATATCAACGCCTTAGAAATAATCCACTTCGAGGGGGAAACCTCCAATACATTACATGAATGAAAAATTCTGATGATACACTTACAAAACCTCCTTCTATATATAGGAGTCCATGGGGCCATAATGTAATCCTAGTGGGCCACAATGTAATCCTAGCCAACCTAACAATAATAATTTAAGGGCACAATAATAAAAAAATGGGGGTTACAAGGGTACAATAATAACAGTAAGGGGTTTACACTAACAATAATAAGGGAGTATACTAGTGATATAGGGACCTAACATTCAATAACAATTGAACTTCAGTAGCCTTGTCAATAGTGGCAGTAGCATATGCCCCTGCAAACTGTGATAGCTTGGTTAAATGTTCAGTAGGATCAGCTAGAGGATCCTTCCATAGAATGTCAACAAATTCATTTGTAAGATTTGAAACAGTATGATCCATTATTCTCCTTTTCATTCTCTTAATTACAGCATTATGATTAGGACTATATAAGACATCTAGTGAGGGTATTTCTTCAATTCGTAAAACTATCTGCTCTATAGGGTAGGCCGGAATGATCTCTCGATCATGAAATTCAGGTACCTACTATAATGGAACTACATTTTCCATTAATTTATGAGAATGCTCTGGCATTTGAAAACTGGTAGATTGATTAGTATTAGGATTTGGCTGTGGAATTTGCAGTGCCTTGGAAAACTTTTCCCATTCATTCTTCAAATCTTTTGGCTGAGATTTTTCTGCCTGATCAGGTGCAATTTGGATATGCTGAATTTCTTGGGAAGATGATCCTGCTCCGTTAATTCCTCCTTCCTCTTGCATTTCAATCCCTTTGATTACTTTATTAATTAATTTTTCTGGGCTTTCATTCTTTTTTTCGCATTCGTTATCATAGTGATCCAAATTATGAGAATTATGTTGTGATTTCCATGACTCATGATTAGATTTATCTTGGGATTCATCTTTAGACATGTCTTTGGCTTCATTATACAGGCTAATTCTGGGAGTCGATCTATTGACATATTCAATAAACAATAAATCTAAAGGAATTTTTTCCAATCTCTTATTTCTATATGTTTGGAAAGCTTCAAAGTCATTTTGACTGAGTTGACTAGATGTATTTTTTAGTACATATGTCAACTTATCAATGCCTTGAAATAAATAATCAAACATATCTATCTCTTTTAGAAAAGGTTTTAATTTTAGTTCAGTGGTGAAATTCTTAATCACATCATTGGGGTCGTATGGCCTCTTTGGCATTACAGCCAAATTTAATAAAGTAATATTTGAAACTTCCTTGAATGTATGACCACTATCAAAAAGTGAAAAATTACCGCACTACAAAGGAAAATTAAGCCAAATGGCCTTCTTGGCATCTTTGAGTTTCTTAGAATACCACTTACTACAAGTTGGTAAGCAATTTCCCTAACAAGTAACTAATCGGGAACATAATAGGGCAAGACATGGGGAGAATCATAACTCCTGAAAACTCTGATATAGTTAAAATTCTCTTCAGCAAACCATTTGGAAATGGGAAAAATGTCTGTACTAGCCTCTTTAGAAATCATAGGGGCTTTCTCATTAAATATAATCTGATTCATATGTAACATGACTCCATTGCAAATTTTATAAAAATGTAAATGAAAATCGGACTCCCAAAGGGCTTTGTGGTAAATATGGATTGGAGTGGCGTCTTGGGTTGTCAATTTCCATCCCATGATAGGAAAAATTGAACAAAAGAAAATTTCATCCATGACATAGGTGCTCATGTAAAAGGGGGGTATTTCCCTAGAGGAAACACTTCTTTTACTTCTATAATCCATTATATTTCTGGCCAAATTACCAGACAAAATATATTCATAATTGAATATTTGACAATTGCGTCAATTAATGGGACGCAGTCTATGAAAAACCTAGTAGTATCTGGCTTTGCAAATAATCTACATAACATTCCAGCAACATAGCAATAAGGGGAGGGTAATTGTGCTATCGAGAACATACCGAGTTTGTCCCGTTTCAGCTTGCCTTGGTCGTCTTTCCATCCCTTTATAACTTTCATCAAGTATGTATGTTTCTTTGTAAATATTTGGACAAAAGCTTTGTCATAATTCTGATATGGCATGGGTAAGTGGTACATTGTCCTCAAATATTCTGTTTTGAATCAACCAATATTCCCCAGTTTTGAATTCTTAAATGTCCTATCTGCTATATTAAGGGGGTCAATTACCCACTTAACCATATCCGTATGGGAGATAATCTTCGGCCTCATTTCTACTTCGTGAAGAAATGAGCATGCAATGTTGAAATAAGACGGGTTTGAGGAAACTGACGCATCTTCTTTAGAAATTTTGACTATTACCCTTGGATGTTCATCCTTGAAGAGTTGGTACATTTCCTCCCTTGAGGAACTGTCGCAATCCTTGTTGCAGGTCTTATCTAAGAATAATGGAGACATGTACAAGTGTTCAACAACTAATGTTTGGGATATTTCCTTGCCTTTCTTGGTCATTTCAGTTATCATTACTCCATTAGACAGTTTCATGAATTCAAGTGAACAAAGAAAACTTAGATCTAAGATGAATGGAGAGAAGGATAGAGTTAAAACGATATAATCAAAAATCCGGTGCTCAATCATTCAAAACACGCTCAAAGTAGATATCAATCTTTCGAACCTTACTCCCATTAAATGTCGTTAATCACCCATAATTATTCCTATCAAATCTCTTACACACATTTTCGTAATATGTCTGTTTTATCAATTTAAGGCATTAGATTATATCTGGTTGATTATATATGAATCATTTCGCACACTTGAGTAAAAATTATCAGTCTCGCATATCGCAACTCTAAACCGTTACCATTAGTTATGTTTTCTGTCATCGATGAATTTCGCGAAATGTGATCTGCGCAAATCACAGATCACAATTTCCATATGGTAATAAAAATTTACATTTGGTTATTCATTGCGAAATGCGAAGTGCGCTAAGGAATCATGTTGATGTGTTTCGTCAGATCTTTGAATTTTTATCATTGTTGCTTTTATTAATTCGTCGGTTCGACTCATCGCAACCTTTACCGGATTGTTTTTTAAAAGGCGCAATGCAATTTCTTTTTAAAGCGATATTTAAAACATTTGTAACGGGAATTTTATATGACCCAAAAAAAAGGTTGTAGCGTGCATAGCAATTTGCAACACTTATATATGTTTTAATTTATTCACTTGTAAGTTATGCGATTTGTGATGAGCGCTAAGATATCAAAGCGAAAAGGGAAAGAAAACTTTTTTCCTAAAAATTTTTAGACTCAAGCTAAGATAAAATCAAGCTTATAAATTTATATTTATTTTAAAGGGTCCCCATTTAGTGAAAGTAAATGGGGGGTGTTTTATAGTACAACACCGGTGTAGGGCGAAACTATTGTCATCAAATAATTTCCCTCACATAAGTTATCAATCAGAGGGATTCGTAGACTTACGAAGCACATGCACTATATATACAAAACTGAAGTTAAATTGGCCTAGTCTAATGATTTTGTCTTTGATTCAAGATGAAGTGAACGAAGTAAGAGGCTCCTAACTTAGGAGGTCCTGGTTGTCCTTCCCCAGAGTACTATCCTCAAGAAGAGAGAGACTAAAGAGCAGTAGTTTGTGATGGGTAGAAAGCAAGAGAAGAGGCTCCTAACTTAGGAGGTCTTGATTATCCTTCCTCACAGTTCTACTCCAACAACATTACCACTGCATCATATCATAAATTGGAAATGTGCAATCGTATAAGAGAAAAACAATATGTGAAGAGCAACATGTGTGTCAACATATGTGATCTAACATTAACGATGAAGAAAAACATAATCTTATTACATCATGATTGTCAAATTAAAGATTAAAAAACCAAAAATTTATTCTAGACTCTAATTCTCAATTCAATTTTCTACTTCTTCCTTCCTTAATTTCCTTTTTTAAATGAAGAGAGAGCACTCTCTTTTATACATGAGTGCTTTGAAAATAAGAAAATAAACACATAATTTCAATCCACTTTTCTCTCAACCAATATCCCTATAATTACAAAATATGATCCCTTAAAATCCTCACTCATCTCTCACAAATCTTGGATAAGATATATTATCCAAATCTCCATGATCTTCTCCTTGGAATAAGCTTGAACGATTATCCTTTGAATTCTTGAAATGGTGGAGGAAATATTCAAGATTATTTTTTAATAATCCTTCCAAATAATCCTACACATTATAAAGCTCATCCACAATTGAGATATTAATGAAATATGTTAATTTTTCTAATAATTAATCATAAATTCTCTTATAATATTTTTTAGGTCTTCGTAATTTGTTAGATTGGTAGAACAAATGAACAGGGGTAACATCAAACCAGTCTTTAGAGTCCTAGGACATAGCCTTCCTGGACTCAGAGAGGGCTCTCTCTATGTTTGTGTGGAAGATGTAACTTAATAGCTTTTAGGGTTTTTATTTTAGGCTAGTTATTAGGTTTAGGGTTTGCTTGTTTGTTTGTTTGGTTGGATAGGTTGTTAAGAAAAATAGGTGGAGTGAGAGAGAATCAATCCATTAGGCTATGGATTCTGCAAAAGTTTGAAGAGTGCAAAAATAGGTCAAGGGTGTCTCTTAGGGCAATTTAACAAGGCCAAATGGATCTAAGTAAGTTTTGTGAGGGTGAAATGAACATAGAGTTGTGAATACATTAAGTTAAGGGGCAATCAAGGATCATTTAACATACTGTGAACAAGGAAAAATATTTCAGTATGATAGTATAGAAAAACATGAAGAGCAATAAAGGATTCTTCAAACAAGCAATACTAAGTAGACCTCAAACAACATATAAGTAAACTTAGAGAGCAGTTAAGGATTCTCTAAACATTACTTGCAAACAAATAGACCTTCAACATAACATTTTAGTAAAAATGAAAGAGCATTCAAGAATTATTTAGCTAAACTTCAAGGAGGAAAACATAGAAATCTAAAGAGGCAGGAAGAAGTAGTTTGCCAAGAAGCAAGTCCTATTCTCTATTTCTGTCTTTCGATCAAGGAAAACATGAACATAATGAAACTGAAGAGAAAAAAGACAAAGGTGGAATACATCACCATCTAACCAAGCTTTATGAATCCTAAGAGTGCGCTCAATCCATGTATGCTCGGTCCAAAGCCATCACAAGTCACCAAAAAGAAATTTCACCAACAAACTCTAAGTCTATCTCATATTATGCTCAGCAAATATCCAACATGTACAATGAGGCCTCAATGTTGTATTTAACATGCAAAGAGGACCAAAAACCCTAACTAGGGTTTGAAAACATCATTAAATACTCATAAATACCATTTATGTCCAAAGAGACCATGCAAGGCCCAAGGCATAAAATATCTAATGCAATAAATGAAAAATAACTACAAACACCTAAATTTGGATCGATTTTCCCCAAAAAACCATAAAATATCTATTTTCCATAAATTATTGTCTTTTCTTTTTACTTTTGCACACAAGGGTGCTGCAGTGAGGTCCAAGGGCGCAGTGCCTGCACCAGAAAAATGGGTCATCTTGCAGCTGAATTTTGAAGGCCTTCCCGATGTCGGAATGAGCTCCGTGATAGCGCGTTGGAAAGATTATTGAGTATACTTTCCAAAACTACCCTTGGTTTTCTGATTGGACTTCATTTTCCAGTTCAAAAAATAAAACCCCCAAGGCTGCTAAGGGCGCAGTGCCAACCCTAAAAACAAGAAAGAAAGGTGAAATTTTGCATGTTTTTGGGCCTTTTAGAGGACCAAAACTGCTCCAAATGATCTAAAATTTTGTGTGCATGATGTCCTTGGCCTGGTGGATCCAAAAATCTAAAACACTCCTTCAATGGATGCCCCAAGAAAAAGGGTAGCGCCACAGTGAAAAACTAAATTTGTCAAAAACTTACCAAAATTTGGAATTATCTTCCTCATAGTGTTTGGGATGCTTGTAGAGAAGCATCAGCGAGGATTTCAATATTTTTCTTGCCTTTGGCCTCCTTGAGAGCTTGAATTTTGGCAAGGGCTATTTTGAGCTTGGCCCTTGCAATTTGATTTCTCAAGGCATAGCGCTTGGTCATCTTCTTCTGAAGGCCATGGTCCCTTTGTGTCTTCTCTAGCTGATCCTCCAAGTGTATGTTGGCCCTCTCTAACCAAGGCACCCGATCATACTCTATCTCTTTAGCAAGCAGCTCACTTGGAGTGAGCTGCTCTGCCAAGGTTGCCTCTTTCTCTCTCTCCTTGGCCAAGGCCTTCCTCAAACCTATTGTTCTTGGCCTTCTTTTAGATAGTTTCCCTTCTTCATCTTCACTTTCATCAAAAACACCCAAGACTTCATCAAGCCTAACCTTGGTCCTTTCAGCCTCTTTCCGGGCTCTGATTTCCCTAGCCTCATAAATGGCCTTTTGTGCCTCTAGCTGCTTGTTCTCAATCTCATAATAATCAATGAAATTCCTATCCCTAGCTAGATTGGCTTGTAAATATTTGATTTGGACCTCCTTACCTTTGAGCAGTATGCTTGAGATCCTTGCCTCATTTTCATCATCACTATCAATATGAATGAGTTCAAATTCTCGTTCAGTTTCTTGCTGATCTTCTTCTTATTCTTCCTTGACCTTTTATTTTCCTTTATCAAGTTGCTTAACTGATGTAGAAGGCATGGTCCCTTGCCTTTTAGAGGTAGCAAACACATGCCTACTTCCTCTTTGGTAAGTCAAAGAAAAAGGTTCAATTTTGCTCATTTTAGTGCCTTCACCATTGCTACCATAATGACTGTCATTATCACTGATATCCTTACTATCCTTATGGATTTTATGGCTTCTCTCTTCCTCATTGATTTATGTACTGTTGTTTTCTTCACTATTTTCCTTTGCCTCACTGATATTTGTTTCACTGATCTCGGCCTCAATTTCTTCTTCTTCACTGATATCTGCCTCCTCTGACCTATTTCCATCATGGCTCATATCCTCATTGTCTTCTTCTGCCTCTTCATTGTTTTCTGCACCTTCATTTTTCTCACTGACTTGTGGGCTATCCTTATCACTGATATTGGCATCATTTACATCAGCCTCATCTTCATTATCTTGAATTCTAGGTGCTTCATCATTAGTTTCTGCACTGCCTTTATACTCCGTGGCCTCTTCTTCACTAAATTTTTTTGCCGCATCTCCATCATCACTTTGGCTGATTTCTTCATCATTTTCCTCATCTTTATTGACATCTACCTTCATGTCTTCTTTGCCACTTTCTTCATTTGTGTCTTCACTTCCTTCCGCACTGCCCTCATCTCTACACTGGCTTATTTTTATTTGCTTGACTCCTCACTGTTTTCCTATTTGTTTCCATCATCATCATTGCCTTCAGTTTCATTTCTTTCTGCCTCATCACTGACCTTTGCTTCTTCATTTGCTTCTACTTCACTGCTTGATTGATCATTACCCTCTCCTTCCTGGTCACTTTATTGCTCATTTTCACTTCCCTTGTTGTCTGATGCATTGGGAGAGGGTGAGAAAGGAGGGTTGTCTTGATGTCAAGGAATATGTGTAGGTGGTGAAACATGATCAGTAGGAGATGATGGAGGAGTAATGACAGGAGGATGAGATGATTAGGGCACACTTTGTTGAGGATGGGGTTGTGGGTTGGTGAACACCTCATGGGCAATGAAAACCTCCCATGGGATACACTTTTTCTTCAATTGATGCATCACAACGATTTTGATGAGAGAGTGGTGAAATATGTTCTGCATTTGCTATGAAGTGTCTCTCTTTATCACAATATAAGACATTTTTTCAATACTCCCTTAGAGATAGTAAGGTAGGTGCAACATCTTAACCCTAGTAAAGTGCATGAGAAACCTGATGTGATAGGAATAAATCCTAGAGAACCTTCCCTCACATGTGAAATATTTCATAATGACCCTCATAATGGGTGCATACCTCTCAAGAAAATGTGGAAAAGGAAATATGGACTTATTATAGTCTTTGTATCTGGGTTTAAGGAATGGCTCATAGTGGCTTATGGCTAAATTGGCTTGTTTGAACCATTTTTCACCAACACTAGGTATCCCAGTGGCAATAGCGATGGCATCTGAAGACAGCTCAAATTTTACCCCTACAATATTGACTTGTTTCTCATGTAGGTTAAGGATGAAGAGCCTAGTCATCTCAGTGTGACTTTGTACCTATTGTACTCTTTCAAAAAAATGAAAACACCCCACATTTTGTAAACATGTGACACTCATAGGAGAGGCATTAAGTTCCATTGTGTTTTGAGGTTCAAACCTATTAATCCTCCCACCTATGTGTTGATGCCTCCTTGGCACTTGGCCTTCTTCACCACTACCAATGTCACCTTCCCTTGACATTTTGATCACTGCTGCTTTGAAAACCCTAGATCTGCTTATGAAAATGATATGTAAAGGTAATGGAATGGTGGTAACAATGTAGCCTTTTATAAGTGAGGGATGATTGAGTGAGTGTGAGGCAAAATCCTAATGACTGCCCTTGCTAATTTGTTTAAATATTTGTCTGGCACCTTGCACTGATGGAAAATGGATATATAGGAAGGCAATGAATTTGTCAATCTGCTTGTGGTGTAGGGCCCAGATTGTATGAGTGAATGGAGAGGGTGAAGGCACAATCTTGGATGAATGAGAAAATTTTCAACAAGGTATCTTTGGTGATCACTGGCCTCCTTATTATGCAGATGGATAGGTGTTTTTTAAAAAGTGATGTACAAGCATGAAAATTAGGTTTTTACTTGGGGTTCCATTCCTTTAAAAACCATCAAATGCTTAGAGGGGTGTATGACATCCACTTACCTTTAAAAATTCTATGAGGAAACCTGGCAGGAAATTTGAAGGGTTTTTTGAGTGTTGAACTGGTGTGGAGGCCCTCCTATCCAAGCGCGCAGCACCCGAGTGCACAGGGTGTCGGGTTGGGTAGAGGTGTCATGCTTTGTGCCAGGAACACTTTCTGTCGGGCCTGCCGGGCCTGTCGAGCAAACAGGCAGCGCGTTTCCAAGCGCGCAGCGCATACCTCCAGGAGCACAGCGCCATGTAAAATTGCAGAGGGAGAACGCCCAGGTGTGCAGCGCTGCCCTGAATGCGCAACCCCAGGTAAACTTGCCTGGTTTTGCCTTAGAAAATTCACAGTTTTTCTCCTTGACTGCTCTAATGATTTTGCAAGTGCATAATGAGCTACATGAGGAATGAAATGACCTTTTATAGTCTAGGAAAATAAATTTAATCCCTATAAACCCACTTTATAATGTTTTTGAGCCTTTTTAGTCTTTTCGTTGATATTTCTTTGTCTTTTTTCTCCAGGTGATATGAAAATATTTAAGTGACTCTTTTGTTTGCTTATTAATGCTTTTCAACATTTTCATTTTGCAGGTGACATGAAAGACATTCAATTGGATTTATTTCTGCACCTTGATAGTTGACATCTTCCTTTTGGCCATTGGGAATTCAAACACACATGAACACCCTAAAAACTTTTCCTTGACCTGCACCATGGAATTCAAATCATGCCTTTACCTTCTTTGGCCACTTCTGATTTGCAGGTGCCAAAAAATATTGTCTTAGCCTTTTTCCGATATCCTTTATATCTTTTCCCTTGGAGGTAATGAGACACTTTCCTTGGCAAACTTTTTAGATGCTTGTACACAGTAGTAGCCTTAAAAACTTCCCTTTCTTCCACCTTGAAACCTAACACATCTCTTTTTCTCATTTAGTCATGGTAAGCTTATTAAAACATCGCTGAGCAGTTTTTATCATAGCAGCACTGTCAAAACCTTTCTTGCTTTCATTATGAAGTTGTACTCATGTTTTTTACCCTTTTTGACACTTCTGAGTGTGGGTGACTTGAATACATGGATTCTCCCTTTCTCAGTGATCTTATTTACATCTTTACTCTTTGAGACAGTGAGGCATTTCACCTTGGCAAGCTCTGGGATGTTACACATAGCATCCCCCTTTCACAATCCTTCTCTTTGCTGGCATCATTGGATTTTACCTCTCTTGACAATTTTTGGCATGACAAACTCCTTGGGATGAGTTTGGAATATTTACAAACAGTGGCATTTTCAGAATCCCTTTGATGTCATCATGGATTCCAAACTTACCTTTTCACCTTCTCTGATCATCTTACCAAAACCCTAGGTGTCTGGAATGCTTGAGCACAATTATCAGTGTTGTCTTCTATGTTCTATATATCCCTTTCAAGTTCATTCATTTATGTCCAGTTCACCTCACCTTTTTCCTTTTTCATCAATAGTTTCTGATAAGCTTCTTTCATGTTTGGTTGGAGTGCCTCCTTCAGGTCATTTGTGCAATTTGTCACTAATTGGCACACTGCTAGACCTTCAAGCTCAAACCACATTATTCTCCTTGAAACCAAACTGCTTCCCTTCTCCTTGATATGAATGTCTTTATTGAAGAGAATATCTCTTACCTTACCAATTATCTGCTGATAGTCAACTTTAACACTCTTGCAAAAGTGTCAAACTTCACATTTACCTCTTGCAACACTTGAACTTGATAAAGTAGTCCTCCTTGGAGATTTTCTAATCTTTCTTGGACAACCATGTGTTGATATTCCTTTACATTTGAGCCAGCTTCTAGCACAGGAAAAGAAATTCTTGAAACACCAAGGGTGACCCTACAACCTTTGAAACCCTAATGACCTAGTGGGAGGATCCTTTGACCTAGTCTTTGACTGAAACTTGGCTTGGGGTCTTCAAGGGTAAAAACAGAGTATTTGAAAAATTGATGTATTCAAGACTCAAAATCCAATGTACTTTATTTATCTAAAGAGCCTACAAAGATATTTTTGAGACCATCAATGCTTTAGGAACCTGGTGAACATGGAAAGGGAAGGTTGTTTGATAACCCTAGATGGGAAGTGGAGTGATGGGCAAGGGAAAAACAGAGAAATGAGGTTATAGGTGGGAAAATAGGATAAATATGAGTGGCACAATCCCACAAGGAGTCTTTTAGGAGTTGTAGGGTGACCATGAAATGGAAAAAATGGTAGAATAGTGAAAATTATGGTATAAGGATAATGAAGGCAGTGAGATTTGTAAAACTCACAATATTCAAGAATCTTGTTTTTAGAAATATAGAATCAATATTTAGTCATCTACAGATAGTAAAAATTGTTGATGACTAACAGTGGCTCCACTTGGAGAGGGCAGCTCTTTGCAGGGGGTTTCCAAGACCTCAGAGCTCAAATCCATGAGTTTGAAGACCAGTGCCTTACTTGCACTTGGTAGATATTTTTGTTTTCCTTCATTTGTTGATGTTCTCTTGAAGCTATGATCTCAAAATATGAAAAACATGCTTGCTTCAACTTTATTTCTACCTACCCATCATAATTTTCCTAACATTTTTTCTTCTTTTGGGCGCACTTGGACTGGCAAACCCTTGAAATTATTTTCTTTTGAAAGCATACAACTAGCTACTTGTACCCTTGTCACTCCCAAGAGTTCAGATTAGGCTAATGAACTCTATTATTCTCTACCTAGTCTAATCATCTGTCAAGATTAAGTTGTTTGACAGATTTTTATTTCTTTATCCTACTAACATGAAATTGAAAACATGATCAAATAAGGATTAAGCAATCTGATTTTCCAGGGGCTGTGGCATTTGGATAAGCTGCAAACAGACATTATTTTTGTACAATCAAAAAATAGAAAACATGAGAGATGTGATCTATCATTTGTTATGTATCCCTCTCATTTTCTTCGGTTCAGATTTATGCTTTGGGAACCAGCAATCATCTCCTAATATAATCTACTGACAAGTCAAACTTAAATGGTTTGACTAGTCTTCTTTCTCTAACCTATCAGCAAAAATTTAAAACATGTTCAACCATGATTAGGCTAGATGACCAAAAAAGGCTTTCTTTTCTTCAACAGTAGTGGCATTTAGGCTTGCAAACTTTCAACAATACTATTTTTTGGGTATGGGGTTGTACCTATTCTTTTTCTTGCCCTATTTTTCTTCCTTTCTCTACCTTTTTATTTTTTTTTCTTTTTTTGATTTTTCAACAATCAATGTTATCTACAATGAATGAAAGCTTCAAACTAGAGATTTGGACAAAAATAGTGCTTGAGCATCCTGCCATTGACAGGACCTCTGAATAACTCTACTCCATCCAGCTCTTGTAAAAAGAAAGAATTTTTACCACTAACTGAATGAATCATGTAAGGACCTTGCCACAAATTTTCAAATTTGCCATGGTTGCCTTTGTCCTCTCTCCTTGAATACCACTTGAACATTTTGTCTCTTTAAAAGACTTTTCTTAGGTGAAATAGTTACTCTTCATCAGTTTTAAAATACACAATGATGTCATCAAGGTATAACATAATGAAGTAACTTATGTCTTGAGAAAAAGCTATGTCCATGGCTCTTTGAAAATTAGCCCCCGCATTCATTATCAAAAAATGCATTCGGTCATAGGTGTAGGCGACCTGAAGTGTTGGGAAAGTTGTTTCGTCTTGATCAGTTGGGAGCACTATCACCTGATTGCAACTTGAAAAAAATATCAAGCAATGACATCTTTTTATAACCTACCACCCTTTGCAACATATGATTTATCTTAGGCAAAGGGTAGTAATCTTTTAGGGAGGATTTGTTCAAGTTTATAAAGTCTATGCATAGCCTACTCTCCCCTGTTTTATTTCTTACCGACACAAGGTTTGAAACCCATCCTGAGTACCTAGGTGGGACTATGGTACTAGAACCATACATCTCCTTTATTTATTTTTCAACTAGAGGTACTAGAATGGGGTCTATTTTCCTCAATTTATGCTTGAATGGTTCCTGGTTTTCCTTGAGAAGAATATTATTTTGAATAATGTTTGTGTCATAGGGTTTTAGGTCCTCATCAGCATATGCAAAATCATCTTTAAGCTCTTTGCACAGCTCTATGTATTTATGTTTTATGTGAGGTGGGAGAGTTTTGGACAACTTGATCATTTTGGGTTGTTCTAGGCTGCCTATGTTGCATTCTTCTATATCAGCCTCAGTAGATTCCATTTTTTACTTCCTAGCAACAACATTGAAGTCAAAAATATTTTCTAAGGGGGTAAGACCTCTTGGTAATGAGTAATATTTGGATTGGAAAACCTCAAGGTATTTTTGATCCGGGTTCTTAGAAAATTCTGCCTCATGTAAGTGGTCTAGCAGATTTATATCAGTAGTACAAGGCAACTCTTTTTTGGGTGTTTGATCTTCATTAGGGAAGTCTTGTGCAGCTTTGACATAAGAGCCATCAAAGCTCATGTTCCCAAGTGTTTCAAGTTTAGCTTCGCTGTTATGTTGTTGTTTAGGGCTCTTAGAGTTTTGGCTGTCAAGTCCTTCATTCGGTGTTTGGTTTGATTGTTGTGGTAGGCTTAGATATTTCTCATTTTCATTTACTTGTTCATTAATACCATCTTCATTATAAAAGATAAATGAGTCAAGGTCTGAATGGATGGAATAAAGAGGTGTGTTGTTTGGCCTATCTTGGCTGCTTACCATGTATCTCATGTGTGATTCCCGGTACAATATCCTTGTTTGGTTAAAGACCAGGATGGTAGCATAAGACATGTCCATTTGGAGGTTCCCCTAAAGTTTGGCTCCCCATGATCTGGATAAAAGCATGCCATAATTCGGGGGAATGTCAGCCACTAAAATGTTCATGAATAGACTCTTAGCAGGTATTTGTGCCAGATTGACACATAGATCCTTGATTAGACCCAAACATTTGACTCTGCTTGAATCGAAAGAATACAAGTCTTTGCAAGGTTTGGTTATTTCGAGGCCTAATCTCTCCATTACCACCTTGGGCATGAGATTGTGTGAGGCACCAGAGTCTAGCATAGCATTGTGCAGGATTTTTTCATGAATGTTTAAGCTAACATAGAAAGGAGGGAGAGCTCTTTCTTGATATTTTCCCTCTACCTCAGGTCCAAACAACTCTGGTTTGTCATCAGTTAGGTTCAGAGTGTCAATGTCATTCCTATGTTCAAAACTCTCAAAACTTGGGACCTATACACATCTTTAGTTACCAGTTCAGTAAGAGGTATGTTTATTTTGATCTTGGAAATCTCTCCCTCAAAACTAAAAGGTGTTGGTGTTTTTGGGATATTTACATCAGTCTTATCACACATAGTCTTTTCAGCAACCTTAGTTAGCTGAATTTTATTAGGAATGTCATTTAGAGCATTTTTTCCAGGGCCACTAGTTGATGTACTAGGGCAGCTTGGGTCACCATTTGATTGGCTGGTTTTGTCTTTGTTTTGATCTAATTTCTTAGCCATGGTGTTGGTGTTTTCTGTTGTTTTCTTAAGGATGTTTTCAGGGGTATTTCTAATAGCAGTTTATATTTTTTTCTTTTTGGAAGCATCTTGGTTTTTATTACTCCTAACGTCATATTTCCTATGAATCTCCATTATGGAATTTTCAAATCCTAATTTATACTCTTCAAAATCCCCATAGTTTGTTTCAATTTGATTTGAGGAAAAGAAATCTTCTTCTTCTTTGGTGAGGAAGAAATCACCCTCATTATCGGAGCCTATCAAGTTTACATGGTTTTCTTCCAGCTTTTTAGTCTCTCTTTCCTCTTCATCTACAAGTTGTCTTCGAAAGGAGGCCTGATTTGTTGGTCATTGTCTCTTTTTCTGTTTTAAAGAGGGTCTCTTCTGAAGTTTTGGTTCCTATTTATGTTTTGGGGATTTGTCTGGTATTCCCTAGGAGGTGCTCTTTCATTCAAGTTGATCATTTCCATCATTATTTCCATTACCCTCACTAAATTGTCAATTTTTGCCTCAAATGTGGAGGCTATGGTTTCATCTTTGTATGTGACTTTCTTTTCTGACCTCATCCTAGCCCTCTTTTCAATCAGATTGGCCTCTACACTCACATCTCCCCTTTACATGTCTTCTAAGGTTAGGGGATCTCTTTCTCTCAATTGGTAGGCCATGTCTGGATCAAAGCCCTCTGGAAATTTTAATAAGGTTAGGCCTTGTGGAGGTTTCATGTGAGGCGGGAGGGCATTGTACACACTATTGAACCTACTGCAGTAGTCTTGGACACTTTCCCTGACATTTCTCTTAAGGTTGTTATATTCTGAGAGGATTTGGAGAGGGTTTTTCTTAATCTCCCACTTGTTTATGAATGTTTGATAGAGGGAAGGGAGATCATGTATGTTGTTAGGAGTCAATTTTTTGAACCATTTCTTGGCTTCAACTCCTAAGATTTGGGCAAACATCCTCATTTTTGTGGTCTCCTCTTCTATCTCTTGGTAGTCAAAGAAATCATTAATCCTATCTACATGCTGTTGGGAAGTGGTAGATTCAACTCTGGTAAAGTGAGGGATTTTGGATTGGTATTCTTGAGGCATGGGTAGTAAAGGTTGGGTAGAACCAATGGAGCAAACCATGCTACCATGATTGGAGATAACGGAACCCAAGGAGGGTTTATGAGAGGGAGGTTTGTGAGAGGAGGTGGAGGATTAAGTGGACTGATTTGCACAGTGGATGTATGAGTGGGTGTGGCAGATGTACTTGTACCAACAAACTGATCTTGAGCAAACTTGGAATGAAAAGAGCCAAAGTGATGGAAAAGTTGAAAATCAGGAGGAGCAAAAGGAGAGGCTTCTCTACTAGGACTCTGCTGCAAATCTATGGGCTCAAGGTCTGTCTAGTCTATTCCGCTTTGTGACTTAGTTTTAAAAAAATTCTTTCTATGGTATAAGTCAAATTGGAGATCTTGCAAGGCTGTGAGGTTTTCAGGGACGGAACTTGCTTTGTGAATGGTACGAACAATAGTTGAATCTTGGGTCCCAGAATTTTTACACAAAATATTTTATGGTTCATCAACTATGGTAGGAGGGTTAGGGTCAGGGTGAGATCTGGTGCTTATCCTTTGCGAAGCCATATTTCAAACTCAATAATGCAGAGAGGCTGAAAGTTTAGGAGTGTCTTGAAAATAGATTTGCATGCAAGGCTACTAAGCTCACACAATGAGTGATTGGGTTTAGACTGTTATGACTGATTAGTTCATTCCCAGGGGAGTCTATGAGAACTAGTGAAGTTAGTAGGCCTACTGGAGGCTAGTGGATTCGCCAGGTGGTTGTTTTTTACTGTTTTGAGGATATGTACTTGTGGTCCACCGCCAACAATTGAAAAAAACCAATCTAGAGATGTTTTTAGGGTTTTCTAAGTTTCTTTATACAACACTAAAGTTTTTAATGAGTGTCCTCCAGTTGAGTCATCATTTTGCTAGTATGGTGAATCAATCAGATACTACTCTTGGCTAACACTAGAGTTTTTAAAGTTTGACAGAGGCTTTTTGAGTTCTTAAGAGATACTTAGGATGTTATTGACTCAGAGGTCCCACCGTGATCACCATTATCTTAGTTGGCGATGATTCAGTGGATATTATTTGACAAGGGTGTTCTAAATTCTTTAAGGATGTCTAAGTTTGTCACTTACTCAGCGTCCCACCATGATCGCCATTATGTTAGGTCCTCGTAATTTGTTAGATTGGCAGAACAAATGAACAGGGGTAACATCAAACCAGTCTTTGGAGTCCTATGAACTAGCCTTCTTGGACTTAAAGAGGGCTCTCTTTATGTTTGTGTGAAAGATGTAACTTAACAGCTTTTAGGGTTTGATTATAGGCTAGTTATTAGGTTTAGGGTTTGCTTGTTTGTTTGTTTGGTTGGATAGGTTGTTAAGAAAAGTAGGTAGAGTGAGAGAGAATCAATCCATTGGGCTATGGAGTCTGCAAAAGTTTGAAGAGTGAAAAAATAGGTAAAGGTTGTCTCTTAGGGAAATTTAACAAGGCCAAATGGATCTAAGTAAGTTTTGTGAGGGTGAAATGAACATAGAATTGTGAATACAATAAGTTAAGGGGTAATCAAGGATCATTTAACATACTATGAACAAGTAAAAAGCTTTCAGTATGATAGTATAGCAAAAAATGAAGAGCAATAAAGGATTCTTCAATCAAATAGTACTAAGCAGACCTCAAACAACAGATAAGTGAACTTCGAGAGAAGTTAAAGATTCTTTGAACATTACTTGCAAACAAATAGACCTTCAACATAACATTTTAGTAAAAACCAAAGAGCATTTAAGAATTGTTTAGGTAAACTTCAAGGAGGAAAACATAGAAATCTAAAGAGGCAAGCAGAAGTAGGGTGCCAAGAAGCAAGTCCTATTCTCTATTTCTGTCTTTAGATCAAGGAAAACATGAACATAATGAAACTGAAGTGAACAAAGGAAAATGTGGAATACATCACCATATAACCAAGCTTTATGAACCCTAAGAGTGTGCTCAATCCATGTATGCTTAGTCCAAATCCATCACAAGTCACCAAAAACCAATTTCACCAATAAACTCTAAGTCTATCTCATATTATGCTCAACAAATATCCAACATGTACAATGAGGCCTCAATGTTGTATTTAACAAGCAAAGAGGACCAAAAACCCTAACTAGGGTTTGAAAACATCATTAAATACTCATAAATACCATTTATGTCCAAAGAGACCATGCAAGGCCCAAGGCATAAAATATCTAATGCAATAAATGAAAAATAATTCCTAACACCTAAATTTGGAGTAATTTGCCCAAAAAAACCATAAAATATCTATTTTCCATAAATTAGTGTCTTTTTTTGACTTTTTCACACAAGGACACAACAGTGAGGTCCAAGGGCACAATGCCTGCACTGGAAAAATGGGTCATCTTGCAACTAAATTTTGACGGGATTCCTGATGTCGAAATGAGCTTCGTGATAGCTTGTTGGAAAGCCTGTGGAGCATAATTTCCAAAATTACCCTTGGTTTTCTGATTATAATTCATTTACCAGTTCAAAAACCAAAACTCACAAGGCTGCTAAGGGCACAACGCCAGCCCTGAAAACAAGGTAGAAAGTTGAAATTTTGCATGTTTTTGGGCATTTAGGAGGACCAAAACTACTCCAAATGATCTAAAATTTAGTGTGCATGATGTCCTTGGCCTGATGAATCAAAAAATTTAAACCACTCCTTCAATGGATGCCCCAAGAAAAAGCGCAACACCAAGGGCGTTATGCCCTTGGCCCTAAAAAACAGTGAAAAACTAAATTTGTCAAAAATTTTCCAAAATTTGGAATTATGTTCCTCATAGTGTTTAGGATGATTGTAGAGATGCATCAGCAAGGATTTAAAGATTTTTCTTTGCTTTGGCCTCCTTGAGAGCTTGAATTTTGGCAAGGGCTCTTTTAAGCTTGGCCCTTGCAATTTGATTTCTCAAGGCATAGTGCTTGGCCATCTTCTTCTGAAGACCAAGGTCCCTTTGTGTCTTCTCTAGCTGATCCTCCAATTGTATGTTGGCCCTCTCTAACCAAGGCTCTTGATCATACTCTATATCTTTGGCAAGCAACTCACTTGGAGTGAGTTGCTCTGCCAATGCTACCTCTTGCTTTCTCTCCTTGGCCAAGGCCTTCCTCAAACCTATTGTTCTTGGCCTTATTCTAGACAGTTGCCCTTCATCTTCACTTTCATCAAAAACACCCAAGACTTCATTAATCCTAAACTTGGTCCTTTCAGCCTCTTTCCGGGCTTTGATTTCCTTGACCTCATAAATGGACTTTTGTGCCTCCAGCTACTTGTTCTCAATCTCATAATAATGAATGACATTCCTAGCCCTAGCTAGATTGGCTTGTAAATATTTGATTTGGGCCTCCTTACCTTTGAGCATCATGCTTGAGATCCTTGCCTCATTTTCATCATCACTATCAATATGAATGAGTTCAAATTTATTCAGTCTCATGCTAATCTTCTTCTTCTTCTTCCTTGACCTTTTCTTTTCCTTTTTCAAGCTGCTTAGCTGATATAGAAGGCATGGCCCCTTGCTTTTTAGAGGCATCAAACACATGCCTACTTCCTCTTTGGTAAGTCAAAGAAAAAGGTTCAATTTTTCTCATTTTAGTTCCTTCACCATTGCTGCCATCATGACTGTCATTATCACTGATATCCTTACTGTCCTTATGGCTTTTATGGCTGCTCTCTTCCTCACTGATTTCTACACTGCTATTTTCTTCACTGTTTTCCTCTGCCTCACTGATATTTGTTTCACTGATATCAACCTCAATTTCTTCTTATTCATTGATATATGCCTCCTCTGACCTATTTCCATCATGGCTCATTTCCTCATTGTCTTCTTTTGCCTCTTCATTGTTTTATGCACCTTCATTTTTCTCACTAACTTGTAGGTTGTCCTTATCAATGATATTGGCATCATTTACATTAGCCTCATCTTCATTGTCTTGACTATTAGGTGCTTCATCATTAGTTTCTGCACTGCCTTTAAACTCAGTGACCTCTTCTTCACTAACATTTTCTGCCTCATATCCATCATAACTTTGGTTGCTTTCTTCATAATTTTCCTCAAATTTATTGACATCTACCTCCATGTCTTCTTTGCCACTTTCTTCATTTTTGTCTTCATTGCCTTCTGCACTGCCCTCATCTTCTTCACTGGCTGAATTTTCTTTGCTTGACTCCTCACTACTTTCCTCTTTGTTTCCATCATCATCGCTGCCTTTAGTTTCCATGCATTCGGGCTCATCACTGACCTCTGCCTCTTCATTTTCTTCTACTTCACTGCTTGATATTTATTACCCTCTCCTTCCTGGTCACTTGATTGCTCATTGTCACTTCCCTCATTGTTTGATGCATTGGGAGAGGGTGAGGAAGGAAGGTTGTCTTGACGTGAGGTAATATGTGTAGGTGGTGAAACATGATCAACAGGAGATGATGAGGGCACACTTTGCTGAGGATGGGGTTGTGGGTTGGTGAAAACCTCATGGGAAATGAAAACCTCCCATGGGATATACTTTTGCTGCAATTGATGCATCACAACCATTTTGATCAGAGAGTGGTGAAAGATTCTCTGCATTTGCTGCGAAGGGTCTCTCTTTTGCACAATATAAGACATTTTGTCAATACTCCTATAGAGATAGTAATGTAGGTGCACAATCTTAACCCTAGTAAAGTGCATGAGCAACCTGATGTGATAGGAATAAAGCCTAGAGAACCTTCCCTCACATGTGAAATATTTCATAATGACCTTCATCATGGGTTCATACCTCTCAAGAAAATGTGAAAAAGGAAATATGGACTTATTATAGTCTTTGTATCTAGGTTTAAGGAATGGCTCATAGTGGCTTATGTCTAAATTGGCTTGTTTGAACCATTTTTCACCAACACTAGGTATCCCAGTGGCAATAGTGATGGCATCTAAAGACAGCTCAATGTTTACCCCTGCAAGATTTACTTGTTTCTCATGTAGGTTAAGGATGAAGAGCCTAGTTAGCTGAGGGTTAATTTGTACCTATTGTACTTGTTAGCCCCCCTATAAATTTTTGACAAAGCAAAGTAGGGGGCTAAATTTTTTTTTGAGCCTTCAAGGAATGCATCTCCCCTGAAGACACATCATCCTTGAAGTCTCCTGTGCCTTTGTCTTTGATAAATTTCCCTCTATTGACTCTCTTTATAAGGTCTCATTGTTTGCAGAAATTTTGCTCCAAAAGGTCTATATTTATCCCCTATATCCCTGCAAAGTGTCCCTTTCACTTCTTATTCCCTTTGTCAAAACCCTCTTAATCTCCCCAAATCCCCTTGAAAACCCACCTTCACCCTTTTTCTAGCCAAATTCTCACCTTTTTTTCCCTATCGCTACCCTCCTTTGGCTTTAAAATGCACCGAAATGGGTTAAAAAACCTACTTTAAACATTATAATAGGGCTAGCACCTTTCGTCCAGCCCCCTCGGCTTTTCTTCCACCTTATGACCTGGGTGCCGAAACTAGACGCTAACCAAAAAGGTGCCTATCTCAATTGGTATCGGGGGCAACATTGAACGTTCATCTTCGCAGATCGGACGGTCCGTGTTAAATTTTCAGCGCCCGTGATCTACCCCGTTCATCGCCCCGATCGTGCCATCACCGTCTATTCAACGCAGATCAACGGTCCGCAGTATATCCATCTCGGTGGTCCCCGCCACAAACACTGTTCACAAACCTGGTGGTATCTATCGCACCACTTTTGGGCGGTAGGCGGTATTTTTCCATTGCCTAGTGATTCCACTCAGCATTCGACACGTGGCTCCTGTACGATTCCAAAACCGCTTGCTCATCTCACGTTATCTTTCGATACAGGACGCGGAGCGATATCGCTGTCAGCCATCAGATCTGTCCTTGCCCATCCAACGGTCGTCGTTCCAACCATAGTAGAAGTAACAAGTAGGGTTAAGCTGCTTGGTCGGAAAACAACATTCTGGCTTCAAGAACCATTCACACAAGAGCTTATCCTAACCCAAACCCACCGGAAATAGTTGACAACCCTGAGAGCATCCTCAAGGGAGCTCCTACACCTAAAAAACCAACTATTTCTAGCCACATTCATAGAGCTAACTCTGCACCAGAAGATCTTACAGCTCTATCACACTTTCACCTTGACCTAGACCTGCCTAATAGATTACCTAGAACTAGGTCATTCAGTATTTTAGACTAGACAGACCCTGAGCTTCCTGGTTCACCACCCCAAAGTGGTAGACACCTTGGGAATAGACATACCCCTCCTTCTACACCTCCTGATATACATTTCATACAAAACTTGGGGCTCGGTCACCCTAGATCTGCTCATCAGTCTTCTGCTGGTCATAATATCCCTATCATCCATATACCTGCCACCCAAGTCAACCCTTTAACTCATCAAAACATCATCATGGCAGCCTGGTATGTACCTCTGGTTTTACCTCAGCCTCTAGTTCCCTTACCCAATGATTATCAATCAAAAATCCCACACTTCACTGCAAAAGAGTCTACCACAGCACAATATCATGTAGATAGGATGGAAGATTCTTTTGACTACATGGAGATAGATGATGATACGGTAAAAATGAGAGTCTTTGCCCAGAGCTTAGGGGGTGATGTGAAGAAATGGTTTAAAGGCCTACCTCCAGGTAGCATTAATGACCTTCCAGCTCTATATCAGACCTTCATAAAAAAATGGGAAGTTAAGGCCAACCCTAGCCAACTCCTAGTAGAATATATGAGCCTTAAAAGAAACGTAGGGGAGAGTGTCCATGATTACACTACGAGATTCAACAGCATTTACAATGCCCTCCCTCCACATATGAAACCTCCCCAAGGTATGCCTCTAGTGAAATATCCCGAAGGCTTTGATGCTGACATGGCCTATCAGCTTAGGGATAAAGAATACAACACATTGGAGGACATGCAGAAAGGAGCAGTGAATATAGAGGCAAATCTGATTGATAAAAGGGAGAGATTAAGAGCTGAGAAAAGGGTAACATACAGAGATGACAATGTAGCTTCCACATCTGATCCAAATCATGACCATCTATCTAAAAAAGTGGAGAAGCTATACCAAATGATGGAAAAAATGGTTGTCACAGTTAGTAACCAAAATAGAAATCAAAACCATAACCAGAACCAAAACTTTAGAAGAAACAATGCCACTCCCAACAGACAAAGAGAATCAGATCAGCAAGTTATTCCCCCATTCCAAGAGAATTTTCTTGATGAAGATGAGGGAATCATAGAAGAGTCTGAGGGAAACACAATTAATATGTTTGAAACAGAAGATTCAATCCATAACTGTTACACGGAAGAAGATCAGGCCTCACCCTCTGGTTGGGATGAGGAATGGTTAGAAACTGAGGATTACAGGTTGGGATTTGAAAATTCAATGATGCAGGTCAGAGAGCAATATGAACTTAGAAGTAAAAAGAACCAAGAAAATGCCAAACCAAAATCTTCTGAGGTCACCATCAATAAAAGACCTGAGAAAACTTCTAAAGAAACTGTTGAAAGTAACAAATCAGTAGCTGAGAGTTCTGGAAAGAACAAAGAAAAGGACAACCAAAACACTGATACAAAAGGTAAACCAGCTAGAAGCACTAGCACTGCAGTTAGTGCTCCTAATGATACTGTCACAAACACTGTACATAACGAGAATCAACACATTGATTCAGCCACTAAAGCAATGGCTAACAAAACATAGTTGAACATTCCAAAGAGTCAATCCACTTTCAATTTGGAGAGTGAGATTGCAAAAATTTAAATCTCTGTCCCACTCTCTGAGCTGGCCACTCAGGATGTATATAAAGGCCAAATTTTGAAAGCATTAAATTTAGGTGAGAACAGTGACACTGTAAATCTGAGTGATGATCAACCTGCCCTTCTGTTTGGTCCAAAGATAGAAGGAAAGTTTTAGGAAGGGGTAGTGCCCCCTTTTTATATCAGTCTTAATGTCCATGATAAGATTCTCCAAAATGCAATGCATGATTCTGGGGCATCACACAACCTGATGCCTAAAGTAGTGATGGAAAGATTAGGCCTAGAGATAACCCATCCCTATAAAGACCTATATTCATTTGACTCTAGTAGAGTAAAGTGTCTTGGCCTGATCAAAGATTTATGTGTGAGCCTTACTCAGATTCCTGCCAAGTGTATGGTCATGGATGTTGTGATGGCAGATGTGCCACCCAAATATGGCATGTTATTATCAATATCATGGGGACCCAAGCTGCAAGGAACAATGCAGATGGATGGGGCTTATGCCACAATCCCAATATTTGGCCAACTTAGAAGACTGTACAGGGAAGCACAAATGAAATTCCTAGTTAGTAGCCCTGAAAAGCCTGAAAATTCTCCTCTATACTCTGTACATACAGACCTGGATTCCTTTATCTTCTGCAATGATGAATCTTTGGGAGGACCAGAATTTGAAAACGTAGATACAAGCAAAGGTACACATGATGAAACAGAGCCAATGGATTTTAACAAAATGGCTACCCTAGACTCAGAGGATGAAGACGTAGAAAACTTTGAGCAGTGCACTGAAACAACAACGCAAAATGAACTAGAAACAGAATGAAATCAGCCAACTAGTCACCTCTCCGACTTCCACACCCATAACGAAAAACTAAAAAGCGCACAGCCTAGTGCAGACCCTATAATGCGAAATAATGGTGAACCCAGCTGTAGGTAAAGAAACGATAACAAAAACGAGAGTGAACCCCTGTGGGAAATGAGTTTCGATGGGTCCTGCACAAGAAGAACTGCCGGAGCGGGGGTTTGGCTACGTAACACAGAGAGCAGCTATGCGGAAATCCATGCCTGCAATCTGCATTTCAAATGTACCAATAATATTGCAGAATATGAGACCCTTATCTTGGGTTTAAATCTGTTGAAGAAAATAGGAGCCCGTAGAATAGCCGTGCAGGGAGACTCTGAATTGGTTATCAAACAAGTGAACGGTGAATACACAGCCAAACACCCTAGGTTGAGAGCATATAGGAACGATGTTGTGGATATATTGAAAACATTTGTTGAATACGAATTAGTGTTTGTTCCTAGAAATCAGAATGCCATTGCAAATGGATTAGCTTTCCTAGCCAGTTCATACCCTAAGACTCCAAGCGACCAACAGATCATCATTCAGACCAAGTTCAGACCCGCAATGCCGGATAACGAGAAATACTGGCAGGTTTTCGAGGGAGATAAACAAATTGAATATTTTTTGATAGGCAGGAATGAGTTTGAGTTTTCCGATTCAGACTCTACGTCTAGTGATAGCTGCCTAAGTGAGGAACCCTTGGACGAGGAAGAAATTACACCCCACGATGTAGAAATAAACGCTTTAAATGAAGAAACTGGAAATTCAACCACGGAGTGTGAAAACGTAGACAGCGAAGAAGTAGAGGTGCTGCGGGCCAAAGATAAGAACATACCTCGAGGTCTGGCGCTATTAGAAGACCTTTTTGACTTCGATGATGTGGCAAAAAGGCCTACCATAGAGCACGCGGACTCTGACATAGAGGAATGCAACATAGGCACAAAAGATAATCCCAAAATAATCAAATTTTCTAAGTCTTTACTCGCGGAGATAAAAAATAAATACATTGACCTTTTTAAGGAATTTATTGACGTGTTTGCTTGGGGCTACGAAGACTTAAAGGCTTATGACACGGACATCATACAGCACAAAATACCTTTAAAAGAAAATCAGAAACCATTCAGGAAGAAACTTCGTAGGATAAAGCCAAAACAATTGCCTGCAGTTGAAAAAGAGATTAAAAAGATGTATGAGGCAGGCATAATAGTTCCTATGAGGTTCTCTAATTGGGTATCAAACTTAGTGGCTGTGAGAAAGAAAACAAGGGAAATCAAATTGTGTATTGACTTCAGAAATCTTAATAGAGCCTCACTCAAAGACAACTACCCTTTGCCAAAAATGGAACATATTCTTCAGAGGGTGGTAGGCTCTAAAAGGATCTCCCTGCTAGACGGTTTCTCAGGTTACAATCAGGTCTTAGTAATCCCAGAAGACCAACTCAAAACAGCCTTTACCACTCCATGGGGCACCTTTATGTATGTAAAAATGCCCTTTGGACTGATGAACGTTGGTGCAACCTTCCAGAGGGTAATGGATATAGATTTTTCAGATGAGATAGGAAACTTCATTGTTATTTACTTAGATGACATAATAGTCTATTCTAAGATTGAAGAAGAACACCTAAAACATCTGAGAAAAGTGTTTGAAAAATGCAGAAGGTTTGGTCTGTCATTGAATCCCAAAAAGACTGTATTTGGGCTGCAAGAAGGAAAACTTCTTGGCCACATTATATCTGAAAATGGAATCAGGATAGACCCACAAAGAGTTTAGGGAATACTATAGATCACACACCCAAGAAACATCAAGGAGTTATAGGCCTTCATTGGGAAGATCAACTTCCTCAGGAGATTTATTCCCAACCTAGCTGAACACCTTAGGAACATGACTAACATGTTGAAGAAAGGTGTAGGAGTTAAATGGACTGTTGGAGCCAAACAATCTTTTGAATCAGTAAAACTTGCACTTACCCAAGCTGCTGTTCTGATTAGCCCTGATTTCTCAAAAGACTTCCTGATCTTTTCATTTTCCTCTGAGCATACAGTGGCTGCAGTCTTGCTGCAGAAAAACACAGAGGGAATGGAACAGCCAATTTCCTTTTTCAGTAAAGCACTAAGGGATGCACCCTTGAGATACAACATAATGTAAAAACAAGCTTATGCCTTAGTCAAGGCCTTAAAGGAATTTAGGGTGTACATATTGCATTTCCACACTATAGCTTATGTGCCAAACATAGTTTTCAAAGATATATTGTCCCAAGATCCTGATGGAAAGAGGGGAAAATGGATTGCTGTGATTTTAGAATACGACCTTGAGATAAAACCTACCAAACTGATTAAAGGTCAGGGCCTAGCTCAATTAATGGCTGAATCAAATTTACAAGCCCTAGACATTAACATGGTAAATACCTTGGATGAGCAACAAGAATTGCCTGATCCCACTGTTGAGGAAAATTTTCAGAGCTCTCCTTGGTATTTTGACATTTTTTATGTGCTTACACACCTCAATGCCCCTCCTGAACTATCAAAGACCAAGGCCAGATTCTTAAAGCTAAAAGCCAGGAGCTATTGCATATTGAATAACTGCTTATACTGGAAGAACCCAAATGGCCTATTGCTTAAATGTTTGCTTGAAAACGAGGCAGAGAGGATTAAACAAGAATTCCATGAAGGGGAGTGTGGAGGCCACCTGAGCTGGAAAGCCACTGCAAAAAAAATACTCAAAGCTGGCTATTATTGGCCCACGCTCTTCAATGATGTCCATAAGATGATAATTTCCTGCCACAAATGTCAAATTTTTGAAGGCAAAATAAAACTCCTCCCCCTCCCCCTACAACACATCACTGTTGAAGGTCCTTTTATGCAATGGGGCCTAGATTTTATAGGAGAAATTCATCCTGCTTCTTCTGCACAACACAAATGGATCCTAACAGCCACAAAATACTTCACTAAGTGGATAGAAGCCATACCTACTAGGAATGCCACAGATTCAGTCATCATTAGTTTCCTAGAAGGTCATATCCTCTCTCGGTTTGGCTGCCCAAGGAAAATAATCACTGACAATGTTGTTGCTTTCGGATCCAAGAAAATGGTTGATTTTTGTCACAGGTATCAAATAGCACTCGGTCATTCAACTGCATATTACCCTCAGGGTAATGGATTAGCTGAATCATCAAACAAGAGCCTGGTGATCATCATCAAAACGCTGATGGAAGAGAACAAAAAGTCATTGCATAACAATTTGGTGCATGCCTTGTGGGCTGACAGGCTTACAACAAAGAAATCCATTGGCATGTCACCTTTTCAGCTTGTCTATGGTGCAGAAGCAGTGTTTCCTACCAGCCTTGGGGTACCAGTGATTAAGCTGGTCCAAGTTATTCAAACAGAAGAAGACAGTATGGTGAGAAGAATAAACCAAACAATTCATCTCCAGCAAACAAGGGAAGAGGTCTACAACATAGCAGTGAAAGTTTAGGAGAATATAAAGAAATTGTTTGACAAGAGAACCAAAGCTGCTGATTTCCAAATTGGGGATAAAGTTCTGAAGTGGGACTCAAGAAGAGAGGATAAAGGAAAGAACAGCAAGTTTGACAGTTTGTGGCAAGGTCCATACATCATCCAGGCCACTGTGGGTCAAAATGCCTTCTTCCTACAAGAATTATATGGTACATAGCTGTTTGGGGGTCCTGTCAATGGTAGGATGCTCAAACACTACTTCTGCTGATTTACAATTTCCAGTTTCCATTACCATTTCACATACCATTGCAGTTTTTTATTTTCAAGAAAAAAGAGAAAATATTTCAAAATACAGAGGAAAAAGAGAGGTTCAGACATGCTTAAAACATGAACCTTTGATGTGCAAAATATTGGCTCTAATAAGCTCAAAACCTGAGCCAAAGAAAATAAAACAGCTGGTCCTAACATGCCCAAAATCTAGACCAGAAAAGAAAAAAGAAGAATCAGCTCTAACAAGCTTAAAACCAGAGCTGAAATGAAGAAAAGAAGTGACTCTAACATGCTCAAAACTTGAGTCACAAAAAGAAAATAAGGATACTTCAAGTTCAGATTTCAAGCCTTCACAGTTTTGTTCTCAGCTTTCTGCAATTTTCTGTCCATGTGCAACCGTCTTTATGCCTTGGATCCACAGCAAGTCAGACAGTCTAATCCTGGCTTGATTGTTTTTCAATTTCTGTCGTAGAATATAGAGAAGAAATCTGCTGGACAGTTTAATCCCAGCAGATATTAGATTAGGTAGAGAAACATGTGAGACCAACAGTTTAATCTGGTCTCATGGAGTAATAAGGGTAGAAATAGAGTAGGTTTATTTTCTTGTTTGTAAAAAAATAAAATGATGTAAAGGGTCTGCTAGCTCAAATGCACCCTAGAAGAAGAAAAAATGCTAGGATTGTAGTGTGGGTAGGTAGATTGATTGGGAAAGTTTTTCTGCTGAATTGATGTCTTCACAATTGTGGCAGCTGAAAATCAAAGAATAAGGTGGCTTAAAGCAGCAGGCATCTGGCCTACACCAAAGATCATTTTCTGAATTCTTGACTCCTTCAAGAAGAAGCCATCCCCATGTGGAGCCACTGTTAGCCCCCCTATAATTTTTTGACAAAGCAAAGTAGGGGGCTAAATTTTTTTTTGAGCCTTCAAGGAATGCATCTCCCCTGAAGACACATCATCCTTGAAGTCTTCTGTGCCGTTGCCTTTGATAAATTTCCCTCTGTTGACTCCCTTTATAAGGTCTCATTGTTTGCAGAAATTGTGCTCCAAAAGGTCTATATTTATCCCCTATATCCCTGCAAAGTGTCCCTTTCACCTCTTATTCCCTTTGTCAAAACCCCCTTAATCTCCCCAAATCCCCTTTAAAACCCACCTTCACCCTTTGTCTAGCCAAATTCTCACCTTTGTTCCCTATCGCTACCCTCCTTTGGCTTTAAAATGCACCGAAATGGGTTAAAAAACCCACTTTAAACAGTATAATAGGGCTAGCACCTTTCGGCCAGCCCCCTCGGCTTTTCTTCCACCTTATGACCTGGGTGCCGAAACCAGACGCTAACCAAAAAGGTGCCTATCTCAATTGGTATCGGGGGCAACATCGAACGTTGATCTTCGTAGATCAGACGGTCCGTGTTAAATCTGCAGCGCCCGTGATCTACCCCGTTCATCGCCCCAATCGTGCCATCGTCGTCTATTCAACGCAGATCAACAATCCGTAGTATATCCGTCCCGGTGGTCCCCGCCGCAAAAACTGTTCACAAACCCGGTGGTATCTATTGCACCGCTTTTGGGCGGTAGGTGGTATTTTTCCATTGCCCAGTGATTCCACTCAGCATTCGACACGTGGCTCCTGTACGATTCCAAATCCGCTTGCTCATCGCACGTTATCTTTTGGTACAGGACGCGGAGCGATATCACTGTTAGCCGTCAGATCTGTCCTTTCCCATCCAATGGTCGTCGTTCCACGAAGCTGCGCGAGGTTTAAACTG
Source organism: Pinus albicaulis (assembly GCA_034641835.2). Classification (NCBI taxonomy): domain Eukaryota; kingdom Viridiplantae; phylum Streptophyta; class Pinopsida; order Pinales; family Pinaceae; genus Pinus; species Pinus albicaulis. Next base: position 63,806,588 of record CM076576.1, read on the forward strand.
AGGAAACCGTACCCCTGGTGATCCAGGTGGATATTGGTGGCCACCCGCCTATTCCACTTGGGCCCCCACCATTGTCTCTTTCAGTTTTTCCGTTTTGGCATAACTTACTATTTTTAGCAGTTTTTCGGGTCCTGAACTTCCGGAGCCGTTTTGAGGCCCTAAACGACGTTTTTTGGGTACGAAAGCGCCAGCGAATTTTTTGATAAAATTTGTCTCGACAGCTGTAGTCCTCGGATAGAGCTTTCTAATGATGTATCATATGCGTCAAACGGAGATAGTATGCCAAAGTTACGTCCCTGGGAAGTTGAAACACCAATTTACCCAAACGGGGCCCATAGTTTTGGCGCTTCATCTCCTAGGGTTAGGTTTTTGGGATGTTTAGGGTTCTCCATTGTTTCTCAATAATAAATAGGCCCTCGCGCCCCATTGTAAAGCAGTTCAGAGGTCTGTAGCCACCACATCTCTTCTCAGAGATTCGCTACCAGCACCCTAGCTATTTTATTTCCATTATGTCTGTAAGCATCTTTCTGTTATTTGATATTAATGAAATGAAGTGTTATTTCCGCTGCATCTCTGTATTTATGGTTATGTGTTTATTCTGTTGCGTTCCTGCATAAATCCGGATCAGTGGTATCAAAGCAGTCTGCTTTTTCTCGATCCTTCTTTGCATGTCCCCAACGAGGTCGGGGTATAAGGAGCTATGGCTTGATCTGGTGGAACCTTTGCAAGATCAGCCTCGTAAACCTCGACGGACGCCCATGGGGGACGAAAAGAAAGATGAGGGAGCAGGAGATCCTATCAAAATATTGCTCGAGGAGGCCCTCGAAAAACAAAGGAACGCGATGATGGACAGTTTTGCTCAGATCCTTCAACGGCTGCCCGCCGGCGGCGCATCTGCATCTAGTAGCCACTCTGGAGTTGCGACTCCCTTTAAGGTACAAGTAAATTTTGACATTCCCATATTCGAGGGTCAAATAGACGCAGATGCCGTAGATAGATGGTTGAATCTATTAGAAGGATATTTCTCTGTTCATGACTTTTCAGACCGGGAGAAGATTATTTTTGCACTCCTCAAAGCTACCCCCCATGTTAAGGACTGGTGGGAAACCTACTGTGAGAACAAGGACCAGACAGAACCCTCTCTGTTCTCGGCTGTACCAACTTGGAATTTTTTTCGAGACGCCGTCAAGGAACAGTACTATCCCGTAGGGAGCTATGAGGACAAGTACATACAATGGACCACGCTGCGACAACAAAGGGATCAAGATGTGCACGAGCTGACGAATCTGTTCCATACCCTGCGCACAAAGTTGGGTATCAAAGATTCAGAGAAACATTTGGTGCTAAAGTATCGCGGTTGTCTGCACAGATACATTCAGGAGGAAATGGAGTTCCTCGACATCTCCTCGCTTGGTACGGCATACCGGTATGCTGCCAAGATTGAGCAGAAATTCAAACAGAAGAAGCGAGACTTTGGATCTGCGAATCAAAAGCAAGGAAAATGTGCTTCCAAACCGCAGAATAAAGGACAGAGC